>PITA01014499.1:16848-53471 GCA_004023965.1 Spilogale gracilis | reverse complement strand
GGGGGGGGGGGGGGGGGGTGGGGGGCGGCGCGCAGGGTGTGTGTGAGCTGTCAGGGATGCAAGTGTGTGAGCGTGAGTGTGTGATGTGTGTGTGTGGTGTGGGTGGTGTATCAGGCGGCTGGGGAGAGAAGGAGCAGGCAGGAGCAGGGGCCGCAGGGAGGTGGCAGGGGCCCTAGATGGCTCTGAGGGAGAGAACCCAGGAGCCTCGCGTGGTGATGGAGACCCCGAGGGCCCCCTCCACCCCGCTGTCTGCCAGGAGGCTGCATTCAGCCTGGCCCATCTCCCCCTCGGCATGGTTGAGCACCCCCACCAACCCCGCACAGGCCCACGGATCCTGGGCCCCAGTCACTGCCCACAGCCCGGAAAGGAGGAAGCGGGCGACCGGAGGACGGCTCCACTAGCAGAGTGACGGGGCAGAACCGCGGCGCAGGCGGCGTGAGCTAGCAGCCGCTGGTAGCGAGGGAGGCTTTGCATCCCTCAGGCCCAGACCAGCCGGGCGACAGCAGCCACTGAAGGACCGGGACAGTGAAGTGCGGGGTACAGGCAAGAGTCTGCGTGTGCCGTGTGACTGTGCTAACACGCGTGCACGGTACTGTGAACACGTGTGTAAATAAGCGAGTAAATGTGTGTGTCACGCAGCCATATGCAGGACACACATGTGTCCCAGAGCACACCCCTTGTCTGGGACTTGGGGTGGCACGGAAAGACCCTGCTCTTGGATCGCAAGCGCGACGGACCCCAGCGTGGGGCACCTTGCGGAACCACAGAGCCCTGGGGGTGGGGCAGACCACAGGGCCCCAGCCCCACTGCAGCAACCCCGTCACCTCTTGTCAGTCCCCCAGGCAAGGGGATCCTCTGTTCCCTCAGCTGGCCTGAGGAATGGGGTCCGAAGGAGGCATCAGGGGACCTGGTGTCTCCCCCCTTTCCTTCCACCCTTTGCGAAGTGCCTCTGCACCTTGCTGGGTGGCCCCGTGACCTTCTGAGATGCTTGGAGACCTTAACCTCCGAGCACAAGCAGCGCGAGGGGTGCCAGTGTAGTGAGGAGAACGTGGGTGCTGCAACACAAGGCTGGGATCCGACTGGGCGCCTAGGGCTGGGCACCTCTGCGAGCGGGGCTCAGGCCCAGCATCATTCCTCAGCTACAGAGACAGGGCGAGGTGCCTGTCCCAGCAGGGCCCTGCGAGGATGGAATCATCCCCAGGGTGCCACACAGAGTGGTCTCTGGGTGCGCACGCCCCGCCCTGCCTTTCCTCAGTGTTCCCCAGGAGGGGCTGGTGGCACCTGTGCTGACCGTGGGCCCAGGTCAGGGCTCGTGTCCCCCAGAAGGAGGCCTCGGCCCTGGCGAGAGCCAGGGACTCTCCTTCCAGCCCCGCCTGGCCCTCCAGGAGACTGCGCCACTCCTCCCTGTGTCAGTCACCAGTGTGAGGCTCAGCTCCGGACTGTGAGGGCAGCAAAGGCTGCGAGGCGGGAGGCGTCTTGTTGGCCTCCAGCCAGCCCTGCACCTGGGAGCAGCCTGGCTGCTGGGCTTGACAGGCAGGGAAGGGAGAAGGTGGGGGTGTTCGGGGTCACAGGGCACAGCACCCTCCCCTCCGGCAGCCACACCCAGCAAGCCCCATGCTTGAGGGGAAGAGAGAGACTCCGACATTTAGGGCATGCTGTCAAGGCCAGACCCCCACAGCCGAGGGCCTGAGCCGTCCTTGGTCCCAGGGAGGCAGGCCTGCTGCCTTGGACGGCTCCAGAGGGAGGCAGACACGGGCAGCCTCCGGCTGGCTGTTCCCTCGGGAAAGGGAGTCCCATGCAGTTCAGACTTCAGGAGAGTCACAGGCTGAGGAAGGGCATGAAAATTACTTCCCTCCTTAATGAGGGACCGGGCAGAGGTTGCCCGCCTCATCCAACCTTGAAGGTAACGTCAGGGCTAAGTGCTGGGACACGAAGGAGGAAAACTCAGCCCCATCCTCAAGCAGCCTCGGGGGAAGACGACACATTCAGGCCTTCTCAGCAGTGGAGCAGATGGGATTCTCCCCGATGACAAGAGACCTCTGAGGCTCAGAGATTAACTTACCCAAAGCCTCACTGTGAACTGAAGCACCCAGCCCAGAGCTCTTTCCCTCCCAACAAGCAGCCCCAGCTCGAGGGACTAAGCCATGGAGGGAAGAGATCACGAAGGCCCTGGACCCAGAGGGTGGAAGGCTGTGTCAGGGGAAAGGAAGGAAAGCTTCCCTTGTTAGAGTTTCTACTGAGTCCACACTGAATTTCATTTCATGCTCAGCCATGTCAGTAGGTACAAGTATTCCATTTTACAGATGAGGAGACTGAGGCCCAGCAGGGTACGCTCACATTGTATCCAATTTCCCCTGCCCCAGAGGACGGGAAGAGTTGCCCTCAGGTGGCAGAGCATTTCATCAGGGGCCAAGCAGGGAGCTGGGGGCAGTCAGGGAAGCCCAGTGTGTTCTCAGCATCCAGGAAGGGGCTCCGCTGAGGAGGATGCTGTCTGCTCCCTCCATTTCCCCCCAGATGCTGGACAGGCCCTTGGGAAAAAGATGTGCTTTTCAGATGAAAATGCCCATTACTGCCAACACTTCCGACAGCTCATGGTCTCCAAACACTAAAGTGGGTCACATGAGTCCCAGGGGCACAATTATATTCCCCGAAGAAGCCAACTTTCTCTTGCTGGACCTGGGAGTGAGAACAGACATGGGGAATAGGGGCCCAGAGAGGCAATCCATGTCCTCAAAATGCCAACAGGCTGGAGGAGGGAAGAGATGCAGGAAAATTCCAAGTTGGAAAGTCCAGCTTGGATTCTATGTGAATTGCAACATGGGAGGTAGGACCACTGAGGAAATAGAACCAGGCCAAGCCCCCAGGGCCAACGGGGTGGGGGGGGGCAGACAGCCACACGGCCTAAGTTAGCAGCCGACCTTGGGGTCAGACGGACCTGGCTTTGCCACTTGCAGCCCTGCGTACTTGGGCAGGTAGCTTTGCAGCTCCAGGTCTTGCTTCTCCCAACTGTGAAATGAGCACGAGGATAATCACTGCCTTGGAGGGTTGTGAGGCTCAGGGACAGTAACTGTAGGGCAGGATATTGTGCCCGTGTCCTGTTCCTGAGGGGCTAGAACCTGCAAGGAGCACACAGCGCAGGCTCCAGGGGAGGGCGGTGGGTGGGCCTCTCCCAAGCAGGGTACAATGGCCCAGGTTAAGCTCAGCCCCCTTCTCTGTACTTCCTGGAGACTGCAGCTTTTTGCGCTGATAGCTGGGCCTCTCTTAGTACACCATCTTCCCCTCGGCCGTACCCTCCACGCCAGCCCAGCCAGCCTCTTAACACCAACTCTGGGCCAAGTCCTGTCTCAACCACGACGCTGTCAGTGAAGCCTCTACATGTTGATGCTCCCCAGGGCCCATCTCTGGTTCCTTTTCCTTGGGGTGACTGTTCTCCAACGCCTCCCCCACCCTGACCCAGCCACCTGTGCTAATGACTCCCAGACCCCAGATCAACCCATAGCACCCATCCCGAGCAGCACACCAGCCTGCCATACACCTGCCGGAGGTCACCGCCGCCTGGTGGCCCACCGGCATGGCTATGGTGCAGCGGGATGTCCTCGGGGCACCAGCACCACCTCCCCTCATTGTCCCCAAGCTCTGTCACTGCAGAATGAGAGTGGAGGCCAGAGGAAGAAGAGCAGACTCTGCCAGCTTCTGTGGCCAGGACCGGTTCGGACCCTACCAATAAGAGTCTGAAAAGTTGAGCCAACAAAATGGAGTCCCGGCAAGAGGCCAGCCCGTGCTGAGTGATTGACAGTGTGATGTGCGTCCTTCGCAGGAAGAGAGGAAATGCTAGGCAGAGTGAAAAACAGCCAAGGAGGGAAGGAGGGCCAGGAAGAAGAGAAAACCGGATGCGCAGTGACAGAGGAAAGGGAGCAGTGGACGGGGACACAGGCACCGGGAGAATACACCGGTAAGTTGTGCATATTGTTGAATCTAAGTTCCACCTCAATCAGAAAGAACAAAGAATGTGCAGAGGAGGAAGCTCTCCCAGCCAATCATGGTCAATGCTCCAGCCCCGCACTGACCCGCTCCATCCAGTTTGTGAGAGCCGGACTAGAGGGCCGCAGTGGGAGTTAGCACGGCCCCTGCGCTGGGCATCAAGCAGCCCTCCTGCGTCCTCCACAATGAGCAGGTGCTCCTGCAGAGAGACCATGGAGCAAAGGCCAAAGAACCAGGGAGCACCACTGCGGGGAGGTTTCCTGAAAGGAGCCCCACACCAGGGACCCAGAAGTGGACTTGGAAGGGGTTGGACAGTTCTAGGCAAGACATCTGGCACGCGGCAAGGGTGGATGTCTGGCCACCGCAAGATGAGATGGGCCCACTCCCCACCACGGCCCCGGAAGGTGCGGGAACGCCAACTGACAGGCAGTAGGACACCAGCCCATGCTCCGTAGAGCCTGACCCGGGGCGGGAGAATCTCCTTGGGCCAGAACAGCAGAAGCCTCTAGGCTTTCTCTTCCAGGAGCTGAAGCATTGCTCTACACCCATCATTGCCCAGCACGCTGAGCCCGGTGGTGGTCAGCAGGAAAAGGCACACAGGTTTCCAGCCTCTCCACCATGGACTGAAGGGGACCCGAAAAGGCCACAGGCCTGCAATCGTCCCCTCCACGCAACCAGGGACACTGAGCATGACAATATTCTGCAACGGCAGGGCCCTGCTGCCCACATCTGTTCTGAAGGGCCCACACAACACAGGTCACAGCAGAAGAAACCAAGCCAGAGGGAAGAAGTGGCTGGCTCAAGGTCACAGGGTTCGTGGGGCAGAGTCTGGCTCCCAGTTTGGTGCTCTTCCAAGTTGGCAAAATCCTCGGGCCTGGAAAGCTTGCCAGAATAGGCACGATGTGAGCCTCGGGGTTTCAGTCTCCCTGTGGGACAGCCCCGTGTTAAAACTTTAACTGGAATTCCTGGTGGGGCTCCTGTCAGACCTGACATCCCTGCAGCTGCTAAGCAGGAGGCAGATTTAGACCTCTCCGTTTATGGACCCGGTCTGTTTCAGTCGTTCTGATTTTCTGCCACACATTCAAGCTGCTCACACACTTGAAGCAGGAAGGGCTTCAGGCGCCTAACTTCAGTTTTCTCTAGCAGCCATCTCGGCTCTCCTGGTGGCCCCCTCAGAAGTGAGGACCACAGTGGTCTCCAGGGCTCAGAGGCCCGTCTGCCCCTGTCCCCAACACCGCACTGGGGTTCCTGTTTTCCCTCTTCGATTCCAGCAGTGTGAGGCCTGGGGCAAAACATGAGCTCTTCTTCTAGTGGGGGCTCCCCCACTTCAGGCCAAAATGAGGGAGGATTTTACACAGTCAGCACTCTGAAAAATCCTGATGGGATGGTGGTTTTGTGACGTAATGAATACCCCGTCACTGAGGGTATTCAAGTTGAGATTAGACACTATAGGAAGAGATGCCATAGACAGGGAGGGGACACAGGCTTGGCCTAGATGAATTTCAAAGTTTCCTCTCCAACCCCATGAGTCTCCAACCCTCTGACACCTCATCCCACTGCTCCCTGTCCCCTAGCTTCATCCGCCCCGGCCCTGCCAGCTCTCAGGCTCTTTCTCCTCAAAAGAAGCCACCACCTGATTACATTGGGAGCTCAACAGTCCTCTTCATAACATCACTACTCTTGCAGGGACAGCTTGGGGGTATTGAAATTAAATACAAAATGGAGACCAGACTTGAGAATTCCCTGAGCAGACAAGACCATTTAGGCCATATCAGCCAAACTAAATCTAGCTTATTTGATGAACATGAGCAAAATTTAACTTAGATTAGTTCTTGTAAAAGCCTCTGATGATCATTAACAAAAAAGTTGTTTTCCTAAAAAACGGTGTGAAATACTCACCTTTAACCAATCCCTTGCCAAGTGGAAACCTCCACTGCAATAAAGCACTCTTGGTAAAGGGTAAACAACTTCCTTCTCACTTGATAAGCCATCCTGTGATGCCAGGTCCCTGAGCTTCTTATCAGTCTTTGAATTTAAAAGCTCCCAGTTCACCAACTGTTCTTAAATGCGCAATAAACTCTTACTAAACACTATTTATTGATTTGGTGGTTTCAATTTTGCTTTTTCTGGGCTTGGGGTAGGATGGGGAGAAAACCAGGACAAAGGACAGCGTGGAGGGAAGGGGGGGCCTGGAATCCAGCATGGCCATCACCAAGGGAGTTGGAGGGCACACGGCAGGGGGGGTGTCCTGGAGCTGAGCCGGACCCAGACGGGCACAGCCCAGCGCTGGCCTCCTGATTGGGGGTGGTTGTCAAGTGAGAAGGGAGCCCGCTCAGCTCTCCAAGGTTCACTAGAGAAAAAGGTGACTGTTGAAGATGTGTCATGGCAGGCAGCTCATTAAGCCCACGGAGCTTAAAAATAGTGAGACACACAGGCATGGGGGGAGGGGAGCTGGGGCCTGAAACTCGGGCTCAGCACCCCAGAGGGAGGAACAGCAACCCCTGGAGAGGCTGAGCCATCCCCAGTGGAGGGAAGGCTGTTTAGCTATCACCTGATCCCCCCAGATAAGTTTGGTGCAGGACCCCACTGGAGATGCCGCACCTGCTCAGCGAAGAGAAGATGAGCCCCAGAGGAGGACAGAGCTCCGTGCAGATGTAGACAGAGATGAGACACAGGGACACACACCTGCCCTGGAGGACTACAGAGCCTGCTTGCTCACAGACACTCAACTTGGTTTCCCTGGGTCCGAGCCCCCCTCAAACGTCCTTTATGCCACCTTTCTCATCAGTCTGCGGTGCAGGCTTTGGGATTAGACAGCCTTCGCTCAAATTCTCCCCTTGCCACCCGCCAGTGTGGTGACCTTGGAGAAGGCACTCCCCTCTCCTGGACTTGCTTCCTCTTCATAAAATAGGGATACCATGGATCCCTACCACATGGGGTTAAATGCGCTAGCCTGGGGATACCGGGAAATCTGTAGGACCTCTGGCAGGTTCCAGTTAAGCAGGGAATGCGGAGTAAAGGGAGGGCCTGGGAAAGGCTGCCGTGGCTGGATGAAGAAGCAGAATCGCTGCAGCTGCCTTGCTTGGAGGGACAGGACCAGGTCTGGAAAATGGTTACGGCTCTCACCGAAAAAGGATGGGGGACTAGGGGAACCAGATTCAGAGTCAGCCAGCGCACACAGGGCTCTGTGCTCAGCACTTTTCCACAGATGACCCCAAACCAGGAGGTGGGACCAAGCCCCAGAGGCCAGCTAGGTAGCTGGCTGGTGTGAGGGCCGCAATGACTCCAGGAAGCAGAATTCCAAAAGTGCAGGATCAAGAGAAGGGCAACCAAGAACGGAGGGGGAGAGGTAGGGGGATGGAATGGCTCTTTTCTGGCTGAGATTATAGAAGGTCCCCAGCCCCAGGGCTCCAGGATGAAGGAAGGGCTTGGAGGGGGATTCTTGCCCACCACCTCACTCAGCCCCAACCTGGCCTGTTAACACACCGGGTGGGAGAAATATTGCTGAGCACCCACGGTGACCTGAGACCCTGGACACCTACTCCCGGCTTCACTCCCAGGGGGCTCAGGCTGCTGAGGAGAAAGCATGGGGCTTACATAGGACGTAAGAGCTGCGACGCACCTTAGGATTGATTATCCCAGTCCCTTCTTGAACAATGGGAAACCAAGGCCCAGAGAAAGGAAATTGCTTTTTCTTTTTTTCTAAGATTTTATTTTTATTTATTTTAGGGACACAGAGCATGAGTGGGGGGAGGGGCAGGGGAGGAAGAGAGAGAATCTGGAGCAGACTCCACGCTGAGCACAGAACCTGATACGGGTCTCGATCCCACAACCACAAGATCATAACCTGAGCCGAAATAAGGAGTCGGGCACCCAACTAACAGAGCCCACCCAGGAGCCCAAGAAATCACTTTTACGTCAGTAAGAGAGAAAGAGGTGGAATCCAGGCTGCTTTCCACGACACTGCACTTCCCCAACCCTGACCCTGAGCCATAGGTCCTCTCTGCCTCTTAAATTCCATATTGGAAGCTTTATATATACTGGGGGCAACTGGACTAAGTCTCAAAGGGACACAAGATGTTCTGAAGGCCACACAGCAGGTCAGACAGAGAAATGCAAGGTGTCTGGTCCATCTTCCCCAGGACACAACAAGCATTTATTGAACATCTGCCACAAGCCAGGCAGTGTGCTGGGAACACTGTCGTATCTTACCTCATTTAAACCTGACATACGGAAGCAAGGGGCTATAGGAGCGACAGCCAGAACCTCAGGTTCAAGTCCTGCCTTTGTTAGTTCAGCGTCCTCAGTTACCTGGGCCTGGTTCTCCTCGTTTTGTACAACAGGACTAATAACAGTACCTCACAGGGTACAAGGAGATAATCCATTTAAAATACTCACAACAGGGTCTGATAAAAGTCAACTTTCAAAATAAGTAAACCATTTGACCCCAAAATTCCACTGCTAGGAAAGTGGAAAGTGCCGCAGAGCAGTGAAGCTACATGTTCTCGCAAAAGCCTTGACATGCCCGGCACCTGGTGGGCCAGCGGGTAGAGCACGCAACTCTTAATCTCAAGAGTCAAGTGACTCTTGTGACTTTGAACCCCACATTGGGTGTAGCGATTACTTTAAAAAAAATTTTTTTTAACTTACATGAATGTTCACAGCACTCATAATAGTTCACAATAGTCAAAATCCAACCCAAATGTCCACCAAGTGTGGTCTATGCGCACAGTGAAACATGATTCAACAATAAGAAGAAAAGAAATGGCACCTGCTACAGCCCGGAGGCACCTTGGAAACGGTGTAAGGAAAAGCCAGACATGAGAGAACACATATTATACGATTCTGTTTATATGAATGCAGAAGCGGGAGCTGTGTAGAGGCAAGCAGTAAACCATCAGTGGGTTAGGCTTGAAGAAAGGAAGAGGGAATGACTGCTAACATATGGAGCTTTCTATTGGGGGTGGAAAAAAAATCTGAGATTAGATAATGGTGGTGTTCGCACAACTCTGAAACTGTACTAAAAACCACTGAATTATGCACTTTGAATGAACTATATCTCAATAAACCTTTCTTTTTTAGTAAAAAATCTACATTCCCCCGTAAAATAAGGAGCGTCCAATCACACTTAGAGAAGGGAGGGTGATGAGGTTCAGAGAGATCCGACACTTAGCCCAATATGGCTAGAAGGTTGCAGGATCTGACCTTGGACTTTGTGTTATTGAACTCAAAGTCCAAGGCTCTTTGCTGAAGCTTCTCCTAAGACCTAATCCAGCCTGGACTCCCAAATGTCTTGGGAAAATCTTCCATTTCCTTCCCTAGTCCAAGACTACTCAACAAATTCTCCTTGCTGTCTAATCTAAGTCCTTCCAACTTCCAGAGACATGAGGTGCAGGGACATCTGAGGCCAAAGCCAAGGGCACAGGAGATAGGCACCAGGCTGGGTCCCTCCACTTCTAGCCAATGCCCAACACCTTCTTCAGGAAGCCGGGGGAATGGAGCAGATGAAATACAGTGGACTCTGAGCATGAGCTCACGGCTGACTTTGGGGGTGACCTTGGCAAAGCAGCCTCATCTCTGGGGCTCTTGGTAAAATGATATTTGGAAAGAGACTCTGAGGAGGGCTCCAGAGGCGACATTTCCAAGGCCTTGAGCAACTCTGAAATAAAGTGTCCTCCCTTCTCCATACCTGCCACTCACCCCAGATGACCAGCTGCAGGGGCTGTGGGGCAGTGGGCAGCGCTCAGGGGCCGGCTTGGGTGTCTGCAGCCCGGTCATCCCTGTGGTCTTCAGCAGAGACCTCTGGTGACCTTGGGAGGACCCCTGGTCTAATCATCAACCCAATACCGTCAGCAGGTCAGCTCGGCACCATCTCCCACCCCAGTAAGGAGACAGATGAGGGAGGGGATAAAAGCACTACCAAGCAGGTTCCTTGACTTACTTGGCAGGAAAGATGCTGAATATGACCCCGCGTCAATGCCCTGCCCCCTTCTCTGCCTCCCTGCACTGCAGATAGCCTGGCTGAGGGTGGGACGACGGAAGAGCCGTCTATTTTGGCCATCCCAAGGAGGGCATGACCCTAATCTGTCCGTGGCTCCCGGCCAGGGAGTCCCAGCTTGAAGGAGGTGGTCGACCCTCCTCCTCGGTGCCAGTACAACCGTGGACCGTGTCCAGAAGCGCTTCCGCCCCGCCACTAGGAAGCATGTAGAGACATAAAACCGCCATCCCCTTTCCTGACCAAATGAAAAAGAGCAGACCTGGAGAGAGACCAGATTTCCCCCACAGCCATCCAGAGTCTGAGTGGTCTCGCTGGGAGAGCCGCCCACTGGATTTGGTGCCATTTGTAGAAGTTTCAATGGGTCAGAGCCTCAGCCAGGAAGCCTGCCTGCGTCACAGAGGCTGAGACACGAGGACGCCAATGTGTGCATCCTCTAGCCCGCTGGTTTTTCCAGACCATCCCACCTCATTGGATCTGCAGGGCACCCTGGAGGAGGTGAGAGAGACAGTCATCCTTCTCCACATTTTCAAATGGGGACAAATGAGGTCCAAAGATGGGAAGACACAGCATGTGTGGGACCATGTGCAGTAACTCAGCAGTGAAATCACTGGCTTCCAGATCCTTCTAATCAACTACAGTCACATCCTTGCCTCACCCCACTCCTAGCTCCAGTTACATTTCTTTTTCAGCAAAATGTCCTTTTCTGTTTTAAGAAACACTGTAACAATAGCTACGTCTCCATTAGCACCGCATGCCACTTGCTCTTCTTCGAGCTTCTCATGTCAACCCGATGGTGTACGAACTCATTTATTTCCATGTTAAAGATGGAGAAACTGGGGTGCCTGGGTGGCTCAGTGGATTAAAGCCTCTGCCTTCGGCTCAGGTCATGATCTCAGGGATGGGATGGAGCCCCACATCGGGCTCTCTGCTCAGCAGGGAGTCTGCCCCCCCCACCCTCCTGCCTCTCTGCCTACCTGTGATCTCTCTGTCAAATAAATAAATAAATAATCTGAAAAAAAAAAGTTGAAGAAACTGACGTTCCAAGTGTTTAAAAAACAAAATTCCAAGGAGCTGGGGCAAGCCGGTGCCCTGGCGTCCGAGATCTCAGCCACTGTGCAGGAGTGCCAAAGACCCAAGAGGCTGAAGAATCTAAATGCCGAAGACCCCACCAGAAGACGGGCAAAGGTCCCCAGGCAGGCGCAGGGAGTCTGCTGAAGATGGGGCACTGAGGCCGGGAAGCAGGGCTGCACTCTTGCCCAGAGGCCATGTGCGGGGGCCTGGGGACAGGCTGCAATCTGTCTCCGAGCAGCTGGCTGTCCTCAAGGCCCAGCTCCGGCCAAGCAGCGGGGAGCAGGCTGAAGGCAGGCCAGAGCTGGCAGCCCGGGCCTGCCCCACCGTAAGCAGCAGCTCCTCTGGGATGCAGGACTGGCTGGGGGCAGAGGCCCAGGGCCTTCCTTCTCCCCCCAGTCTGGTCCCTCAGCCCGAAGCCCACAGCAGTAGCAGAGGCGGCCCGATGGCAGGCGGTCACTCTGGCTGCACAGTCTCCAGGGACTACTGGTCCCACTGATCAGTTTGGGAACCACAGCACCAGGTTTAGCCTTAGGGGGCAGGGCTGACCTCCAGGAAGGTCACCGTGGCCTCTCCTCGGGGCAGGTAAGAAAGCTAACTCATTACCAAATGGGGAGGGGAGCTCAATGATCCACTCCTACGCTTTCCCCCAGCAGATTCACCGAGAGCTGGTGAGTCCCACCGGAGGGAGTCCTTCCTTGTACCACACTTGAGCCCTTCCTGCTGCAGTTCACCCAGGCCCACTGCCTCATACAAGAAATGCTTCTGCTTCCAAATGCACCCTTTGTGAAATTGCTAAGATGCGACTCCATGAGCAACACAGCAATCACGAAAGTCGTCAAACCAGCAGGCAGCTGCTGTGGGGACAAGAATTTCAGTTCAGATGAGAAAAGGCTGGGGGCTTCAGCCCTCCTCCCCCAGGTCCCACCCAACTTCAGGACCCAAAGAACAAGGAAGCAGGATGCAGAGGAAAAAAGAAAAAAGAAAAAAAAAAAAAAAGGAAAGAAACAAAACAAAGGCAGGAGGAGAAAAAATCATTCACAGCCTCTCTTGACCTGCCAAGGACTTTTTCCACATCCTTCCCTGGGCTCAGGGGCCCAGATAAAGAAGCAGCTTCTGCACAGCTCTGCCTGAGCTCCACGCAATGGGCCATCTGCTCTGAGGTCTCTCTGCAAAAGCTTTAAAAGTCTCATTTCTCCAAGGAGCTGGAAGCTGAGGAGGCAATAGCTCTGAACAATAAGGGAAATTTATTAGGGATCAGGGCTGGCCAGGGGATAGAGCAGGCGGATGGGGCCTGGGGCCGGATGTTGTCTGAGATACAAAGGGTTATTTAATGCAGTAAACCCAAAGGCTCCTTTAGAAGTCAAGTGCTCACATGGGAGGCCCTACTCTCTGCAATCTTCCTTTTCAGAATCCCCACCCCCCACCCCAATCCCAAGTCAGACTTATTTCCTGTCCTTTGCCCCTGGGCAAATATTGACTTTCTTTCAGCATTGACAGTGGAGCTGAGACCAACGGGGCTGCCTATTGTCTCCTTCCTGGGCGAGGGCAAAGCAGGCTGCCAGCAGAAGTGCTCCGAGCAGGGGCCCCACAGAGACATGACAAGAAAGAAAGCCTGGAAGGAATATCATGGTCCTGGGAGAACTATTTCATCTTTCTTTCTTCTGCTTTGTCTCTCTGTCCTCTGTGCCTTTCTCAAGCGCACTGGGGTTTATTTTCTCACATTCCGGCTGTCCTGAAGCCACACAGCACGTCTGACCCAAGAGAAGCAATGTACAACAGCCGGATAAGGACCAGAGTTCTGGCTGAGAATTACAGTCTCAGACACGGGGCAACCTTTAGCTAGTCTCGTCATTTTCTGGGACCTCAGTCTTCTCATCTGCAAAATGGGAAGGTCAGACTAGATGCTCTCAGGATTAGGTCAGAGGTGCTTTCCCATCAGCGACCCTTGTCTCTCTGCAGCCATGAAGGCGTAGTGCCTCATGCTCTCTGATTTTAGAAGATCTGGAAAATATCGCTTGGTGCTTAATGAAGAGAGAGGAAAGAGCACTGGATGAGGGCCCCCAAATGCAGGCTCAGCGCCATCTCTGGCGCTAACGTGCCCCGTGGTACTGGGCAAGGTGCTGCCCCTCCCTGAGTCTCAGTCTGCCCACGATCAAAGTCAGAGACTGGATGAGATGAACAGCATGGCCTCTTTCAGTGCCTCATGCTGTGGTTCCACTCACCAACATATCCCCAGGAGCAGAGGTGCCTTCTCTCCAAGACCTCATTTTACAGCCCTTTCCTCACGGCTAACCTTGAAGGGAAGGCTGGGATGCCTCCAGCTTGTATTCCCTTAGCATCATCACTGGGGGTGTTCCGTTAACTCTCTGCTCTCTCTGACAGACTCATGCCCTGCCTGTAGTCCCCTCCGGCTGAGCTCACCCCTCCACGGGCCCTCGACAAAGACCAGTGCATTCAAACTCCTGAAGCCCCAGCTGGTGCTCGGAGGGAACAGGTTGCAGGGAGACCAGCGGCACCGTCTTGGAAGCCTGCGCCTAGAAACACCTGCACCACAATGGGCTCTGTCCCCACCATTCCTTTAACCTAAACCCCCCTTCGTGACAACACAGAGCCTCAAAAAGCCCATTGCTTGCACAGTACCCAGTCCACATTAAGAACTCCCCCTATTCCAGGAATTTTATAGAAGTTATTTCTATGCAATCTTTGTAAGAACCCTAGGCGATAGTAATTTTCTTCCCATCTCACAGATGAGATAGCTTGGGCCCAGCAAGATTAAGTAATTTGCCCAAATTCACACAACTAATAAGAAGAAAGAGCCAAGACAAGAACTCAGGTCTGTCTACCTGCAAAGCCTTTGCTCTTAAACCTCAGCATTCTTACTAAGAGAAAGATGCCATGCCCTCTGCCCAGGTTGTCCTAGAACCTTGGCCAAGGGGCAGTGAGCCTTGATGCCCAGGTGATGCCCACAAACCTCCCACTCCACCCCACTGACCCTCAGTAGGGCAGTGCTAACCAGGTCCTGAACCAAAAGGGTTAGAAGTACCTTTGATTCATCTAAAGCAACCTTATTTTGCAAATGAAGAAACGGAGGCCTGTGGATGGGACTTCCCTAAGGCCATGCTGCCAGTGGAGGGAAACCCCAAGACCTGGCCCTGCCACCCCTCCACCCAGCACACAGTGTACCCCATCTGGTCTGGCTCTGGGATCTGGGATCCTGAGAGTCCCCTCAGGGCCAAGCCAGTACCTTTGCCAATTTTCCACCCCAGCCCAGAGGTGTCTCTGGCTCCTAGCCCCAGGGATCCAGTCTCAGCCCTCCCTGGGCTTCAGGGAGCTCATTCCTGGAAAGTTCAGGAAGTGGAGTCAAACCCCTATGTCAATCTCTGCACCAAGGAAGGGACTGGAGGCTTGGCAGAGAGCGGGGAAACGAGAGCTAGAGGCAAACAGGTGTGAGGTTATAGGAAAGTCAAGCTGTTTTTTTTTCTTTCACATGAAGTTTCTGCTGCAAAATGATTTTAATGGTGGGGGAGGAGAGAGGAAGGGAGGGGAGAGAGAGGGAGAGAGAGAGAGGAAGGGAGAGAGGGAGAAAGGCAGCGAGGCAGCACTGCTGCTCCTGTCCCTAGGGAGATCCCAGGGCCCCCCCCTCCGCAGGGAGGCGCACCTGCTCCCACAGGCTTTCTTGCTATCACCACTAGCCACTACCACTCACTGACAACGCAGAGGGCTCAGCACTGCGTGAAGCATTTTCTGAGCGTTTCTTGTTTAATCCTCACAACAATCCTAGAATACCACTATTTTCATTTCAACCAAGTAACTGAAACTCAAAGATGTAAAATACTGTATCTTGCTCAAGGTCACAGAGCTAACAACCAGTAGAGCCCAGGGTCTCCCGAGGATTCACTCCAGGGTTGTGCATGGCCTTGAAAGGGGCCCGTGCATATAGAGAGTCAAATCTCCAGGGGTCTCCGTGTGGGGACAGAAATGTGTGTGAGAGGGGTATATACCACCGGTCCCCATCACCCACCCAAGCCCCCTGCCGGCAATTCACATACCCATCCAGAACTCTAGCCACACAACTGCAAGGTGGGAAGGGCTGGGGAAGTGATTTAGTTCTCAATGGACAGGTGAGGAAAGCAAGGAAGGGGCTTGCCCAAGGTCATACAAGGTCACACAAACTGGAGGCAGTGCCTGGAATTGAACTCATGCCTCCTGTCTTTTTTTTTTAAGATTTTACTTATTTATTTGACAGAGAGAAACACAGCGAGAAAGGGAACACAAGCAGGAGAGTGAGAGAGGGAGAAGCAGGCTTCCTGCCAGGCAGGGAGCCCAATGTGGGGCTTGATCCCAGGACTCCGGGATCATGACCTGAGCCAAAGGCAGACGCTTAACAACTGAGCCATACAGGAGCCTCTCATGCCTCCTGTCTTAAGCCAGGACTTTCCTCAACGACACCCTGAGGCCCAGGGAGAAGCTACAGTTCCATCCCAACTGCAGACAAAACCAAATTCACCCGAGAAAGTGTGAGATGAGGTTGTCCCATGGTGGAGGCTGTGAGGCTGCCCAGTGGGATGTCAGGGGCTACTATAGTGGAGAGCTCTCTAAACCCAGAGAGGATCTTTCTAAACAGGATGCCTTCAGATCACCCTTGTCTGAGGTGGATACAGCCCTGTCCAGAGCCAGGGGCCAGAGAGCATGACCTTGGGGGGTCCTTGAAACCCCTCTTTTGCCCAGAGGACTCCTATCTGTCACTGGGACTCTCTCCCCAGGAAAGCTCTGCCCCCTGCAAGAAGGATGCACAGCTCTGGGAAGCCAGATATTCTCACAGCCGAACTGGAAATTTTCCAAGTGGGAAGAGATGATGGATGAGCAGGCCGAGGGTCTCAAGGCCCTGCTGACTCTCTTAGGGGTGGGGAGCCACAGTTTCCCCAGAGGCTAGGTCACAGAAGGAATGCAGCTGGTGAGGGCTGCACCCCACCCATTCCCTCCTTTGGCCTCCCCCTGTCCTGGGGCCTGAAAGTGTCAGAACTGGGAGACTTCAGATCCATGAAGCCCCAAAACCCCATTCAGCAGATGAAAAGACTGAGGTTCAGAGGCCTAAGTGGGTTGCCCAAGGTCATAGGCTGGGTCAGAATGGAAGCTTCCTGACTTCCCCAGGAACGCTGGGTACACAGCTCCACAGTGCCACCCCCTCCCCAGGAAGTGAAGGCTGAGCTCCCCAGAGAGGCCTTGGATCAAAGGCGTGAATTCCAAGGCGCCCAAGCCCAAGCTAGGACAGGCACCTCCGGGGCTGGGGGCTGGTTCGCCTGACCACCCTGCCCCCCACAGTCGTCCCCATTCCTGACTGGGCACCAAGTGTCTCCACCTTCGTGAGGTTCAAAGAGGTGCAACAGCTTCTCCAAGGTCACACAGCAAACTCAACAGTGTGCCCTCCTGCTGCGCTGTTGCCCCCCCCTTCCCCAACCCCCACCCGGGTCTCTCCAAGCCCTGCCGCTTGCCAGAATCCTTAGGACCCGTCTCCCTCCAACGCACGGAGCCGCCGAGATCGCTGGAGTATTAAAAAGTTTCGAGGGGAGGAAGGGGCGAAGATGCCGCCGCCCATCCCATCCCCGGACCGCTGCGGCAGTGCGGGGGGCGCGGAAGGGAATCGAGTCCCGCGCACCGCTAGTGTCCCCAGCGCGTCCCACTCTGCACCAGGGGGCTCCTGAGCTCCGCGCGGGGCGCGTTGGCTCAGTCTCACTGCGGCGGGGGCGGCGGGGGGGGGTCCTATGTGCCCCGCACCCACTTTTCACTGTACACCCACTTCATCGGCCTCCCCCGCACCGCCTCCCGCCGTCCCCCGCTAGCCCCGGTAGCCCGCGCAGATGCGCCGCGGCCTCTCTCGCTTTCTCCCTGCGCGTGTCCCGGGCTCCCCACGAGGAGAAGCAGGGCAAGGGCGAGGGGTTCCCGGGATAATTCAGGACACCTTCCCCCGGGACCGGCCGGGTGGTTCCGACGCAAGTGGATTTCCAGAGCCCACTCCCCCACCGCGGGCTCCGTCCCGCACTTAGTTTAACCGGCTGTGAGCACCGAGCCCAGAAAGTCAGAGGGTCCCAGATTGGCGACCCTGCACTCGTCCGCACCCCAGGCCCTCCGGGTGGCTGCGGGTGGTCCGCGCACGACTGCGCTCGGGACCACGCGTTGCCCCCGCAGGGTGTCCCCGCCCGGGGCGGCTCTTACCAGGACGTCGGTAAGCGATGCGGCGTGAGCTCGCCCAGAGGGCAGAGCGCGAGGATGGCCGGGGTCTCGAAGTCGCGGTCCCCTCTTCCCACTTCGCGGCGGGCCGGGCCGCTGCGGCTCTCCTCCCGCCCGCCGGCTCCCGGTTCGCCGGCTCACCCGCACTCTCTCTCTCTCTGCAGTAGTAACAGCCCGATCCCGCTCCCCCCGCCCGCCAATTGAGATGCTCCTCACATCCGCCTGCACACAGCGCGTGCCGGTCCCTCCGAGGGCGATCCCCGCAAGCAGCGGCGGAGGGCCCCCGCCCTGGCAACCCCAGCTCCCGCTAGGCCGCCCCCGCACGCCCCGCGCCCCCCTGCTCGGGCCCGGACGGCCGGTGGGCAGGGAGGGAGGGGCGACAGGGAAGGGGAGGTGTGTGCCAGGGAGACGCGGCGTGCAGGAAAGGGGTTCGATGCGGCGCGCCCCTAGAGAAGTTTGCAGTGGGTGGGGCTGGTTTCGGGTCCCCGAAGCCCCGCTGGGCAATGCGGAGGAGTCCCCTCCCGCCCCGTGCCCTCCTGCGACACTCCCCACCCCATCCGCGCCACCCACGATCTTTACGAGCCTCTCGGGTGCAGGGACTGGGTGGGGGAGGGGCAAAAGGAGGGGGATCGCTGCGGGGTCGGAAACCGACTAGCGGGTAGGAGGGAGCCGATTTGCTTCAGGGGATACCGATGAAGGTTTTCCACAGTCGAGAACGAAAAGAAAAGAGAGGGAGGAGTGATAGAGACAAAAGGCAGAGAGCGGAGGGGAAGGGGTGGTGGGGGTGTCCGGCCCGGAGAGCTCGGACGGGGCGCAGCCCCCAGCTTCGGTGCGGGAGGGTAAAGTAGGAACCGGTGCCCGGGGCTCTCCTCCCGTCTCCTCCGGTGGAGGGGCCCTAGGGAGAGAGGAGGAAATGTGTGCTGCGCTGGACCTGGGCCTGGCCCCCCAGGTAGGAACCCACCTAAAAGGCTCCAGCCAGAGACCCAGGGCCTCCCCACTAGCCACAACACCGCTTTCTCCTTCTGGGGTAAGGCCAGGCCTCAACCCTCCCAGGCGTTGTCCAAACTCGCAGGGCAGGGAGGGGCGGGGAGGCCCAAGAGCCAGAGTCCCCCTCCTGTGCCAGGGCCTCACCCTTGTGCCTCGGCGTCAGTGCCCGACATTCCCCCACTAAGACCTCAGGACCCCGCTCAGCCCTGTCCAGTTTCTGCTGGTGTGGGGCCACCAGCCATCCCCAGACCTTCCCAGCCTCACCCCATCCACCTCTGCCTTCATCCCCAGTCTCCCCTCCCCCTCAGCTTCCTTCCCTTTGCTCCTGTACTTCATATCCAGACTCAAGAATGAAGTTTGGGGTTTGACCCAGGAAATGATTCTCCCCCCTAATAAAAAAAAAAAAAATTCCCATATGTGTATGTTTTGGGGAGGGCGCCCCTCAGAGCTTCCCAGGGCTTCTCATTTGCACAGAGTCTGAGGAACCCTGGGAATTCCCAATACCTGCAGCGAATCCCCTCTCCCTGGCCCAGCCCCCTGACAACGACATCACCCTGAAGCCCGGCCACTGCAATACTGCGACACCCGCTGCTTCTTGCTGGGCGGGAGCCTCTCTTTAGAACAGCAGCTCGCCAGTCACAGCCCCTGGGCTGCAGAAATAGCTGATTCGGGGATTTCCAGGCTGCAAGCGTATGGGGGAGTGTGCGCCACCCATGTAACTGGCTGGGGCCGCTCATCGCTGTTGGGAAGGGGCTGTGTGTGTGGCTGTGTGCCTCTTTAGGTGTGGGTTAGGGGACAAGACAGAGGGGCGAGACTCTCTGGTCAGCTCTGCTGACCCCTCACCATCCTTCAGATGGAAAAGGGGACTGACCATCAAAGCTTCAAAGTCAGATGTCCTGCAGAGGACCCCAGGGATTTTCCCCCATGCACCATACCCCCGGACCACAGGACTGCTGGTCTCCCACACTGGGGGGGGGGGGGGGCTGTCACTTGGTTGCTCCTCTTCTAAGGGAAGAAATGCTTCTCTTTTGAGATCCACCAAAGGCTTTTTTTTTTTTTTTTTTTTTCAGGAGGAGGGAGAAAAGGGCTAAAAGTTCAGTGGGCTGGATGGAGTAGAGACTAGGATGTCCTGAGACACTGGGACAGCGGATGCCTTGATGACTACGACAGAGTGTGGCTTGGATGCTAGGGGATGGATGACAGAAACCCCTGGCTCCTTTTGGTAAAATGGAGGAAAAGATACCTGAGTCTTACTCAAAGCTGCTGCCAGTTAAATTGGGTCTAATGACAGAAAATAAAGCATTTATGTAGGACTGAGTTTGCTCATGAAAATAACTGTGTTTAATGTGCCCTTCCCCCCCTCCTGGGGGAGCACATTCTGATAGAGTAGGGAAGGTTCAGGTGACATTTGCACACCCAGGGGGATGGGTCAAGATGAGGAGATGCGAGCAATTCCCTTGAGAAAAGCTAGCTTAAGTTTGCTTAGAGCCCCTAGGGCCCCCCACCCCCACCATAGGGCCAGAGCAACAGTTCATAGCCTTGATTGTACTTGATCCTTTAAAACAATTTCAGGAGGTAGCAAGGCAAGGAAGGGACAATCCTTTATTCCACTGATGTACAGGAAGCCCCCAAAGGGTGAGTGACTCACCCTGGTACCTGTGTTGCTTTGGTAGGGAGGTACAGCCTAGAGCTAGGTCTTGTGGCCTCACATGCTGACCCCCTCTAGCCTACATGAGCGGGTTGCATAGCAAGAGCTGAGGCCTCATCGCCCAGGGCTCCTCACACTTACCTCTCCTACTGCCTCCTTGTAAGCTTTTCTGGATGTGGCCCCTGCCCACCCCCCAGCTCTGCCTGCCACCCCCCAACTCCCTCACCCTCTGAGCTCCACCTGCCGGATCTCTTTGCAGGTCCAGAAAGGGCTGTGCTCTTCCCTGTCACAGAGCCTCTGCACATGCTGTCCTCTGGCGGAGGACACTGTCCTCTTCGCCCCACGTCACCACACCAGTTCCGCTCTGTACTACCTGCCAGTCTCAGTTCCCTAGCACCTCTCTCGAGTACCCTGTGCTTCTCGTCTGTAGCACTTGTCACCCTTGCCATTTCCTGGGAAAGGACCCCCTGCCCACCCAGCTGGTAGAGAGTCAGCACCCAATATATCTTAGTGGTCTTAAAGCTCAGGGTCCTCAAATCCTGTCACAACCACTTGTGAGCTATGCTGTGTGACCTTGGACAAATTGCATAACCTCTCTGAACCTTAGCTTTCTCATCAGCAACATGGGGATTTTAATTATAGAACAGTGTTATTGCAAGGATTACAAGGGGTAATTAATGTAGGGAGACTAACTGCCATTCCTGGAATATTCGTGTTAGAGAATTAAAGCTTGTAAAGAAATAAAAAGTTGAAGGAATAAAGGAATGGCCCATATTCCTCTGCTTCCGGGCTTCTCTCTGGGGTGCTCAGTGAATCTCCTCTCCTTGTCCCCCAGGCTTCTGAGACCAAGTGGTGGTCAGACGCAGTGGCTGCTTCCTCCCCACCCAGGCTTTGCCTTTCAGCCCAACATGCCTTCCCCGCTCTGACCCTGTGTTGGCTTCAGGTGTTGGCACAAGCCAACCCCGCTTGGAGCTTGCTGGCAGGCACTGGTAGGGCCCAGCGGAGGGCAGCAAGGTAGCCTCCTTCGTGATCTGTATCAGCATCTCCCAGAAAATCATCTCCCACTAAGTCCACAGACTAAAACCAGTCCCCTCACCTCCCTTCCAGGGAGATGGCGAAGTTTGAGCTCCTCCTACACAGAAATTCTGGAGCTGCCCCGGAGCTCTGGGCTCTAGTCCAATGCCGCAGGATCGGGCTCCGGTGGCCCATATGCTTCCTGGGCCCATGGATGGAGGGCCACGTGGGGAAGAGGTGTCCTGAAGAGGACTATGCCTTCTCCCCAGGCTGGCCTCCTGTTGTTCGCATGTCCTCCTTTCTGTGTGAGTGGCCGGGGACTTCCTGAAAACTAGTGCTTAGGAGGTTGACAGCCCTTTCCCTCCCCCGGCCCCTCCCACCCCCGTTCCACAAGCAGCCCCACAGCTGGTGCCCCAAGGAGCAGCTAAAGGCAGCCTTGCTGGAAACCCCCACCCCACAGCCCATGCCAGGGCTGACTGAGCAAGGAGAAAGAGGGGTGGAGAAAGGAAAAGAGGACACTTGAAAAGTCAACCTAGCTCTTCACCTTGACCAAGTTCCCTCCCCACTCCAGACCTGTCCAGACAAAATGATGACTCTCGGTTCCTCCCTTCTAGGAATGCAATTAGATTTCTGCAAAGAGCTTCTAAATCCCGCAGCCATCGCCAAGACCATCACTAGTACTAATGAAGCCCCGCTCCTCCTCTTCCCCCTTCCTCACCCCTGCTCCCTTCCCTCCCCCTCAGCTTCACTGAGCCATCAGAGCAGCTGTCCCTAGTGTTTGTCGGAGGCCATAAGACTCGGAATCCTGGGATCTTCACAGCAGGTGACCGGTGGAAACTATGCTGGATGAAGACACGGGCTGCAGATGTATGACCTTGGGCAAGCTTCCCAGCCTCTGTGGGCCTCATCTGTGCACCAGGACCAAAAATGGTATCTATCTCATGCAATCCTTATGAATATTCCCTGAGTCAATTCATGTGAGAAACCTAGAATCATGTCTGGGACATAATAAGTAGTTAGTACATGTTAGCTCTTATTTTTTTTTTTTTTTTTTTTTTTTTTAAAGATTTTATTTATTTGACAGACAGAAACACAGCCAGAGAGGGAACACAAGCAGGGGGAGTGAGAGAGGGAGAAGCAGGCTTCCCGCCGAGCAGGAAGCCTGATGTGGGACTCGATCCCGGGTCTCCGGGATCATGCCCTGAGCCCAGGTGAGGAAATTGATTAAAAAAAAAAAAAACCAGTTACTGTTTAGTTACTGTTTATTGAGAGCTTACTCTGTGCTAGGCAGTTTATGCTGTGAGGGCGAGAAGTCCAGAATGGGTTACAGCCGAGAACCACCTGCATAGACACTAAACCTGAGGAGTGTGCTGACACCCCTCTTCTGGAGTATTTATTTGCATCCTTTGGTTTACACGGGGGTTGCAGAGTGGTACCTGAGGGAAGCTTGAATGGGCGCCAGACATATGGAGACATATCTAGCAGATTTTAAGTAGATGTTGCTGATAAATAAATTGTCAAACAGAAGGAATACAGCTGACAAAATGAGCCAGACCCCACAACGGGCTTGAAGTTCAGAGGAGGCAACCCTCCAGGTTGCGTAGAAAGGCTGGCACTTGATCTGCCGGACTCGGTGGTACGGAGACAAGAGCAATGCATAAACTAAAGGGAGGTCTCAAGAGCTGGCTTCCAAATCTAACACTTCGGCCTCAGGTCACCCTGACCCTCAAATGAGTATTTCCCAGGGGGAGGATACTGTTCTCATTCTCCCTTTTGAGAGAGCATGCGGGGCAGGGGAAAAGATGGAGAGCCTGGAGTACCGGGCTCATCAACGGGAGGAGCACAGAGCAGCTGGGACAGTGGCGGTGTGGGGAACCAAGACACGGACCGCAGGGCACCCCTCGTGCCCGTTGACATAGGGAATTAGACTCCCCGTAGAAGCAGGTGGGTGGGTGGGGCAGGGGGCCTGATGTAGGGCAGGTACTGAGATGCCAATGATGGTGACATGGCCATGGGGACAGGAAACACACATGGGGAGCGTGCTCTGTGCCAGGCACTGCTTTAAGTGTTTAACTATGAGCTAACTTAACACAACAACCTGAGGAACAAGGACTGTTCTTATTCCCAGTTTACAGACAGGAAAACTGAGGTAGACAGAGGTAAAGTAACTCGCCCAAGGTCACGCAGCAAGGACATGGAAGATGCAGGATTTGATTTGATTTTTTGCTTCTCGGGCGACACTCTAAACTCCTCTGCCCCATGCCTTCCCGATCTACAGCATGTGCCCTCGTTCCGGACCAGAAGCTGGATGGGGTGGGGACACTGCGTCCTCCGTAGGCTTTACCACAACCTTATGAAATCAGTTTATCCCTGTTTCACTTTCCCTGCATAAAGTGAGCCTCAAAAACGCAAATGATTTGCCCAAGTTCACACAGCCAGGAAGTGCCAGAGCCGGGGTCCAAGGGCTAGCCTGGGGGTCCTCACACTCATGCAGCGTGGGCGGTGACGTGACTTACCCAAGACCACCCAGCGACCTCCCGTCTCTCGGGCTGCTATAAATTCAGGCCCCGTCTTACTGTCACCAGAGAGGGATCACCTCCATGTGCCCCATTTTCCTGGACATGAGGAGGGACTCCGAGAGCTCTCTAGTCTCAGGCTAGACATGTAGGCCATCTAAGAACAGATGTTTGGCAGAGGACCCTGAGAAGGAAAAGGGACTTGGGACAGAGGATCTTCCCAGAGAATTCAGGAAGCCAACATAATCAATCCGTTACCACGGGTGTATAAACTGCAGTCTAAGGAACTCTGTTTACCTGGGCAAGTCTCAGGCTTCCAAGTCAGTCTGCCCACCTGCGGGCAGGGATATTAGCTGGCCTAAGACAATCATCAGAAGGGGCCTCGTTTTTACACAGGGTGACATTTCTGTCGCCACCTACTGGTCAGAGCATAGATATATAAAGGACATAGCATGTATGTGTATTTTTTTTAGTGTGACTGGTCTGGTGGGTCTTTGGAATTTATTCCTTGGAGGGACAGAGAGAATACAAGCAGGGGGAGCGGCAGGCAGAGGGAGAAGCAGACTCCCCGCTGAGCAGGAGCCCGATGATGCGGGGCTCCATCCCAGGACCCTGGGATCATCTGAGCTGAAGGGAGACACTTAACCGACTGAGCCACCCAGGCGTCCCCGGAGGGGGCGGCTCTAACCCACGCAGGTGCGGGCACGATGCAGGGCCTGGAAGCAGTGTGCTCTCAGCAGCAGTGAGCTCAGCGGCCACACTGGACAGAGAAGAGGCGGGCCACTGCCACAGGTAGGGGAGAGATGATCCCAGCCTGGACAGGGAGCACAGGGGGCATGGAGAGGAAGGGCTGGAAGACTCCCCATACTGGTGCGTGGGAGTGCAGGGTCGGGGAGAGGCTCCAATCCCTGGCCTGTGTCTCACCACCTTCCAAGGTGGTGAAGTCATTCACTAAGAGAGGTAGTCCCCCCAAGGGGGGATGCAGGGGTGGAGGTGAGGGAGGGGGATGTGAGCTGAGAGTGCATTTGCAGGTAAGATCCGTGGGGAACCTGTGCTAGATTCAGGAGGAGATGTCCAGTAAGTACTTAGAAACGTGGGCCTGGAGTTCAAGAAGGAGGCCTAGACAGGAGATATGCATTTGGAAGTCACTGATTCATAAATCATAGAGGAAACCTTGCTGTGAAGATTTAATAACCTGATGAGTGACAGCGACTGGATTTGATCCCCAACTGCTGGATTCCTGTGCCGGTTCCTTCTCTCACCTCTGCACCTGCCTATCTATTAATAGCTCTTACTTTTCAGGTGTACGTTTCTATTCCAATATTATTCTACCCATTTTATAGAATTAGAAAGTTGAGGCACCTTTTTAAATAAGCTGCACAAGTTGATTATAGCATTTGAAGTGGCATCCGCCGCAGACATTCCGCCGGAACTACCTCTGGGGTTCTCCCTCCACAGAGCGGGAGGCAGTCGATGCCCACGGAAGGGGTGCCACTGGAGAGAGAACACTCGTCACCCCTTTGCCTTGAGTGAGTGGCATCTCAGCTCAGAAGGACAGTTTGGAAATCTGTCTTGCTGGGGAGAAATGGCATGTGTCAAGGGTTGTGGTGGCAAAGGAGGAACTCATGGGTCATGCACATGTGGGGGCGACAGGGAGTGTGAGGGGGTTCAGTCTCCATCTTCACTGTTCTCCCAGGATCCACCACGCAGATCCCCTAAGCTTTTCATCTCTCATTCTCCTTTGGTGGCTGGCACCTGCCCTTCTGCAGGAGACTTGTCCCATATCAATCCGTCTTCCTTGCTTTCTGCATCCTTGACAACAATGGATTAGCGCCTGGTGACAGGAGTCAGTCTGCCTGCAATGGTGAGACGGCTGGAGCCCCGGGGCCAACGCAGGAGGTCACCTGCTGCAGTTCGGTGCTTCTCAACATCTCCGTCTTTGTCCATCTGTCACCTGAGGAGCTTGAAAGAAAGATGGCCAGCTTCCCCCTACCCCCACCCAGGAGATTCAGATTCAATTAGCCTGGGAGGGGCCCGGGCATCCATCATTCTCTGTGTAGCCAAGGGTGAGAATGGGCTGCTTCAGAACCAGTCTTCCCCTGTGGCTTCGGTCAGACGTGGAATCTCCACTCTGCCTTGGTATTAACAGTACGACTTGGATGAATGACTTAAACTCTTGGAGTTCTGCTTCTTTCTCTGAAGGAACGTTCAGAGACAATTCACCCAAGAGAACTCATACAGAGCGCTGTGCCTCGAGCTTGGACTGCTCTTTGATACCTGTCACTCAGCCCCCAACTTCCAACTCCCTTAGAGTTTGGGGTTTCCTCCTAAGCGAGACTTGTGAGAAGTCCCCTAGCTTGACAACCCAAGGAAGATAGGTCTCTCCCCAGTGGGAGCCTTTTCCCCGACTCTGCATGTGTGGCTGGATGGATACCTCGGTGCCATTACCTTAATTGAAAACCCTGAGCATCACCCTTGTCCATCGGCAGCCAGCCAAGAGGCTGCTCTCTGACCATCCTGGCCCCTCCAAAACACACATGGCCCCGTGTGACCATTCCAGCTCCCTTGCTCTGCCCTCAGGGCCGACTCTCTGGCATCCAGCTGTCTGCGCCCTCCCCGTGCCTATCTCCCTGCACGCATTCACACAGTCACCTGGAGCACCCTTCATTGTCCCTCAAAGCCCACCCCCCCTGCCCAGACACCATCTCTGCCCTCATGGCTCCAGTCCCCCCTGGCTGGTCCTCCTGGACACATGGTTCAGTGCCCCATTACTCGCTCTCTGTGTGGTTCTCTGGTTGCTTCACGGTAAACCGTGAACTCAGGGAGGTGGGGCTCCCCGTACCGTTCGATCTAGCTTGGTTCTGGGCACCTGTGTAGGTGCTTAACCAGTGTGGACTGTTCACCTCATGGGGATGTCAGAAAGAGAATGGAAGTTTTGCACCCAAGACTGTCCCCAGAGATTAGGAGCAGGGAGTAGGGGACTCTTCAAGCCTGTTTCAAAGAAACTCTAACCTCAGTTTCCACATGCGGAAACAGAGACTGGGGGTTAGAGTCCCGGTTCGAGGCTGGGCTCCTCAGGTCAACCTGCGGCTGTGGGAGAGCCATGTCATGTGACCCTGTCCCCATACCTCCAGGGTGGCCACGGTCATTATCTGTACATCTTTCCTTCTCTCCCTGGGGAGGAGGTCCTGGTCTAGGAAGTTGGGAACCAGGGTTCTGGGTCTGTCCCTGTGTGGTCTTGGTTAAGTTATTCTCTCTCAGGGGTGACATCTAAAAGCCCTGGAAATCCTATGTCTTCTTTTTTTTTTTTTTTTTGTAGTTCTATTTATTTATTTGACAGAGAGAAACACAGCCAGAGAGGGAACACAAGCAGGGGAGTGAGAGAGGGAGAAGCAGGCTTCCCACCGAGCAGGGAGTCCGATGCAGGGCTCGATCCCGGGACTCTGGGACCATGACCTGAGCCGAAGGCAGACGCTTAATGACAGAGCCACTCAGGTGCCCCGAAATCCTATGTTTTTATCAGGGGGTCAGTGAGGTAATGGATGGCCACGGGCCTTCTGGTGCCGGGGCAGCCTACTTTTTCAGCCAGCTTCCCCCCATCACCCCTAAGGTCCCCTTCTCCTTCCTACTCCAGGCCCCAAACGGGGGAAATTAATTGCGTGTTCAAGTCTCTCCCCTTGCCCAGCCATAGCTGAGCTTACTGGGGGAAATTAGGGTGACACTGGTGCAAATAATTGAGCATCTTTCCCAAAATGGTCTTCAGGCCCTGTTGCTTCAGCTGCTGCTTAAATGGATGAGCTCATTAATTTAACTAATTGTTCCTGAGAACTGATATTTTCAGTCACATCACCGGAAGGCACATTCTCCCAAGAAGTGCGCTCAGCTGCCCCCCACTCTCTGTCGGACCAGGTTCTGGCAGAGCCCGTGATAGCCGCCCCCGCCCTGTGTGCTCTGAACGCAACCCCAGATCTTTAAGGGGCAGAACTTCCTCCAGCCTCCATCCACAAGCAAAACCTAGGGCTCTAAACTCACCCTCGCCGATTCACTCATCCATTCAACAAGTCTGTGTTTGTTGCTTCCCTCACGTGTCAAACTCTGCTCTTGGCATTCAGGAGTCAACAATGAGTAAGAGCAGACAAGGCCGTGCCCCGCGGGGTGTTCAGCCCACTTATGGATAGGGCGCTAACCCTATGACTGCAGACATGTACACACACACATCAGATCTATGCTACAGTTAGTGCTGTGAAGGAGTGCAAGAGAGTACTATACAACTTTACTAGATAGACTTCGTGGGGAAGATCAAGGACGGCTTCCTGGAGGAAGTGGCCCCTGAACTGAAGCTTGCAGGCTGTGCAGTAACTAAGCAGAGAGGAGGGAGGGAAGTGCATTCCAGGAAGAGTGAACAGCTACTTCACAATCCAGGTAAGAGACTGGCTGGACCAGAGTGCTAGAGAGGGACAGAAGTGGAGGGTTTCAAGAGAGAAGGGACTGGCTTCGGTATGGGGTTGGGTATGAAGGGATAGGCAGGGGGAAACATTCATAATCACTCCTAATCTTCCGGTCTGTGCTGCTGGCTGGAAGGGGATGTCACTCACTGGGACAGAAAACCCTAGAGTCAGACCAGGTGTGGGCAGTGGGGAAAGCACAGCTGGATACTGAGATCCTCTGAGGCCCCCAAACATGGTGCAAACGATCAACCAACGGGTCTCCAAAGAGAGAGTGGGCTGGGCTGGAGATGCCGTCTATTTGTCACCTACTGAGAGGCAGGAGTTGATGCTGCAGGTTGTGATCGGTCAGATGAGAATGGTCCTGGGTGCGGCGGCTGGAGGAAGCAGGGTGCAGCTAGCCCCAGATCGCAGCCCTGCGAGATGACAGATGTGAGCGTGCACCCCACTTTCACAATGTCATCTGGTTCTCTTTGCCTATCTCAGGGTCATGTAAGTTTCTCGTTTCCTTTACCTCCTGTTAAACCGACAGCTGCACGTGTGTGTGAGACTCCCCGTGACAAGGGAGTATTGCATTCATTCACAAAGGACACCACCATTCAGATGTGCACTGTGCTGTCTTTCCATGTTTTCACTCACTGGGCCTCTGACACAGAGACTCCTGTCCTTGCTTTTCAGAGTAGGATGCTGGGCCTCACAGAGGGGAGCAGTGTTCCCAGGATCAGGCCTCTGTGATATGTTCTCACTTCCTCGTGTGTCTCTCTAGAAGAGGCGAGTATGCGCTGGAGGACCTCAAAGACCCTGAGAGTGCCAGGGACCAGAAGATCCCGTCCCTAGTTCCCTCCCGCTGCTCCCAGGCTGTGCACCGATGCAGGGAGGGAGGGCACAGCGCACCCAGGGGGCAGGAAGTGCTGGGCCAAACAGGGCAGAGGTCTGGGCCAGTGACTTCCTGGTCAGAGCAGCAGTGGGAGACTTAGGCAGCGAGTCAGGACCAGAAAAGTGGCAAATGACACTTGTTTCAACAAGGATGTTGCTAAGCTTTGGGGGCTACAAAGGAGGTTGACTGTTAGCCCCCCTGCAGGTAGAGGGCCCGCCACAGCCATCAGGGGAGGTGCCTTTGCTTTTCTGCTTAGTGGTCCACAACCCCAGCTCCTACTCCCTGCAGGCACTTCCTGTCCTTCATCCCTGATGACCCCGCCTCTGCTTGCACATTTTAGCAGTGGGCTACATGAGGAGACAGCCCTTCCCACTGTCTGTACAACTTTAAGAATTAGCAGGGACTTCCTTAGCTTGAACTGTAATCTTTTGCTGGGGCTTCCACTGCCAGCGAGAGTGGAGCTGCCCAGAAGGGATGGTGGTCCTCTGGCTCTCTGAGAATAGCTGCTGGAGACCTGGGGGTGGCTATGTCTATCTACCGGGCTCCCTCCATCCTTCTTCCAGCGTTTGCCGCTGCCTCTATCATCCTGGCAAAATTCTTCCAGACAAGATCTGGTCTGTCTGTCCTTCTTAAAATGGGGTATCCAGAGAGGTACAACAGACCCTATATATGAGCCGATGAGGCCACGTCCCAGGGGTCAGGCTTTGGCAGAGTCCTGGGTAAGACATATGGTTACATTTCTTTCCCATGAATGTACTTCCTATCACCATTTGTAATTTGCTCCCAATCAAGTCGAAAGGCAAATGTCTATGGGGCGTCTGGGTGGCTCAGTCGGTCGAACATCTGCCTTCAGTTCGGGTCATAATCCTGAGGTCATGGGATCAAGTCCCACGTTGGGCTCCCTGCTCGGTGGGGAGCCTGCTTCTCCCTCTCCCTCTGCCTGCCACTTGCCCTGCTTGTGTTCTCTGTCTCTCTAATAAATTATAATCTTTTTTTAAAAAAAGAGGCAGATGTTTACATAATTTATAATCTTATGTGGAGATGTTCTGAAGGGTGACCCAGACCCAACTGAGATTTCTGGTCAGTGGCACCGAGACCTTTCCATCTGCCTTGAACAGAGCTGGTCCCAACCCCTGCACATGAGAGGTCTGAGGGCAACCCCCCCAGAGGAGTCCCTGTGGCAGGCTTCGGAAGGGGTGCTCAGAATCCACTCAGGACCTGGGGAGGACCTCTTTGCCCACCCATTAGTCTGTCCCCTCCCAGGCCGACCTGGAGCCCACTTCCCTGGGAGAGGGATGGTCAGGCCCTTGGGCAGAATTGCTCTTTGCTTTTAGAAGGGAAGACTGAGGCTACGTGACCACACAGCTCCCAGGGAGCAGTCATGTGAAGGATAGCGGTCGGACAAGTCTGTGAGCTGAAAAGGTTGGGGGGTGATGCTGATCCCGCACCTCCTCCTTGGCTGCCTGGAACAGCTAACCTATGAATTCATTAGTCAATCAGCAATAAGTCACCAGACCCCTGGGGGGGGGGGCGGGGGAGGGCAGGGGCTGGGAGAGGCTGTCCCTTGGTCTCACTGAGCAAGCCGACAGTTGCTTCCTTCACCACCTCTGGGCCTCCGCTTTAGGAGCAGCTCTGACCCCAGTCAGAGGTCGCTCGCAGAGTGACCTTGGGCAAGTCGCTTCACCTCTCCTTGGGCAAGTCGCTTCACCTCTCCGGGTCTCAGGTTTCTGGCTAATACAATAAAAGGATTGAACAGATCACCTCTAGGGTCCCTTTCAGCTCTGATGGTTCTATGAGTCTGCAAGCTAGAAAACAGGAAAGTGGGTGGGTGGCAAAGGCTGTATGGCCCCTTTTCTGGAGGAGAAGGAGAAAATGATAGGGATGTCTCCCAGCGGGTGGTGTCACGGATGAGGCTGCGCTTAATGTGCCCTCAGGAATGGAGAGACCGAAGGCATCCCCCTGGTCCCTCTCCTCCCTCGTCCCCACCTTTGCCTCTCCCAGTGCCCCTGGGATCCTGCCTCAGGCAGTCAGGAGCGGGGTGGCAGGAGGGCTGGTGACCCGCTCCCCCCCCCCCCCCCCCGGCCCTGGCCGGCAGGGCTGTGTGGGCAGCTGCCCGCGGGGCTGACGCTGGGTGCAGGCGGGTGAGGACGGGTGGCGGCTGAGCCTCGAGCAGCCTCCCAGCAGCCTGCACCAATCTCACAGGCACTGCAATGCAGCCCCAGGATTTTTGTTGCTGTTGTTAGTTTTTTTCCTAAAAGTCCTCATTTCCCAGGGACATGTGCAGCCAAATGCTTCCAGGAACGGGTGGCCAGGTTGCCTGGAGAAGTGTCGACCCTTCCACTTGGGTGTGGTGCCCCCCCACCCCCACCCCTGCCAGGGTGCGGCCCCCTGCCTTCTGCTCCTGGAGGAACTGGGAGGCCCAGGGGGAAGGAGCAGGAAGTGGCCCATCTTCCCACCCAAGGTCTGGGACACAGGCTGATGGAACTTAAATGTTCAAAGGTTCGCTGAAGTGGAGCACTTGTCAGTTTCCTGATCCCTGGGGGCTCTGGCTTAAGCTACTGGTCTGAGGCAGGGATGCCTTCAGATTCAAAGAGAATCTATCTCTCTCCTAGGAGCACTTTTCTTCGGGGTGAGGGACAACGCCCTCCTTTAGAGTATCAGATACCAAATCTGCTGCAGGGTTTCCTGGGAGGCCAAGAACTTGAACCAGTCTTGCTCCCGTCCCACCAGCGAGGCCTACTCACTTTACACACACTCTCCCGTGTTCTTCTGTTCTTGGGTTTCATTTTAAGGGGGCTTTTCTTTCTTTCTTTCTTTCTTTCTTTCTTTCTTTCTTTCTTTCTTTCTTTCTTTCTTAAGATTGTGTTTGTTTGTTTGTTTGTTTGACACAGAAAGAGAGAGCACAATCAAGGGGAGCAGCATGCAGAGGGAGAAGACGCTCCCAAGACCCGGGGCCCCCATGAGTTGAAGGTAGACTCTTAACCGACTGAGCCTCCCAGGCACCCTTAAGGGAACTTTTGGAACCAGCTCTGCTCGCCCAATTTAAAAGGTGATAAGTTCAATCAGCTCTGAAAATAAAGCCAGGCAAGGAGCCTGGGGGAGCACAGGCAGACCTATCCCTGCAAGCTCCACCCCTCTCTTTCCCTCCTTTTCCCCAAAATTCCAACAAGGGTGGCCGGGGTGGGGGCAGGGGAGCTCTTTGCTGACCGAGAGCCCCAGAAGCAGAGAGCTTCGATGAAGAACTGTGGAACGTGGTCAGCAGCATTTGCTAGGGGAGCGGCATTTCAGCCTTAGCAAGGACTCTGAAAGCCCTCTCTGTGCAGGGGCAGGTAAAGCTGTGTGCGGCTTTCCCTGGGCCCTAAGCTCTCTCCCCACAACCTAGAGGGGTCTGCCCTTCTGTGATGCTGGGTCTCTCTAGGGCGCAGATGGCTCTAGCTCAGGGGCAGCCAGGACGCAGCCGAGCCATCTGGGTACAGCCCAGGGAGAGGTGCTGCCAGTCTGCCATCTGCCGAGCAGGTGACAGCCGCCAGCATGGAGGTCCGGGCGGAGGGGCAGGGGGCTCAGGGCTAGCAGGGTCCCCAGCTGCTGCCTGCAGGAACTCTCCTCTCTCCTCACTGCCTTCAGAATCTCCAAGCCCCGAGTGGCATGGAGGTCTTTAAATGAAAACAAAGCAAGCCTCCAAGCCTCCATCCCACTCTGCATTGCTCTGCATTGTATATTTCCATCAAAGCACAGACTGTGGATGAAAGTAACAGCTCTTCTCCCTGAGATCCGGATGAGGGACTCCACTCCAAGGACCGGGAGGGGAATCGAGGTTAGCCACCAGGCAATATCCCACCAGGACAGTGAAGGGAATCCCATTGAAGTGTTTATAAACCAGATTTTAGCCCTGACTCTGCCACCTTCTCGTGGTGTGCCCCAGGGCAAGTTTGTTAACTCCTCAGAGCCTGTTTCCTCTTCCAGAATAGCTGTGTCTCCCAGGGCTTCTGGGAAGTTACAGGACGAAGTACAGAGACTCCTCAGGGAGTGATGGCTGCCTGTTTTACTACTACAGCCCCAGGAAAGTAGGTGAGAAAGGCGGGGAATCGCCACCCCAGCAGCCTTAACCAAATGGCTCCCAGATTTTTTTTTTGGAAGGGTGGGGGGAGGGGCAGAGGGAAAGGGAGAGAGAGTCTCAAGCTGACTCTCCTCTGAGTGGGGAGCCTAGCACAGGGCTCAATCTCACAACCCAGATCATGACCTGAGCTGAAATCAAGAGACGGATCCGCCCAGGTGCCTCAAGGCTCCCAGATTTTAATGTGTACTAAAAATCTCCTGGAAGCTTCTAGAAAGTACAGAGTCCCAGGCCTGACCCCACAAACTCTGACTCAGTGGGTTTAGTTCGGGTATCCTGTGGAATTATGACACGGATGGCCCGCGGGCCACATTTTGAGAAGTGAGGCAGCCACAGAGAACAGGAGAGATGGTCCCACGACCCTGGCTCAAGGATTAACCCTTGCTTCTGCTCCTGTTCCCGGACCCAGCCTTCCTTCTCCCTGCGCGCGAGGCCTCTCCCGTGCCTTGTCCCCACCGCAGCCTCATGCTTTGGCATCCACATTGCTCCGTCAGTTCCTCATTCAGCAAATCCTTACTGAGTGCCCACCTGGTTCCAGAAGCTTCTAGATGCCAGAGAGAGGGCAATGAGTAAAACAAAAATTCTTGCCCGTGCAGACCGTATAATTCATGTACTGATTGACTCAGTCACTCACTCATTCATTCCTTCCTTCAGTGAATACGACCGGGCACCCACTCTCTCCCAGGCACTGGCTAGTCCTCCTGGTCTGAGAAGGGCCAAGGAAGAGATGCCCTTAGGGACTGCTCCGCTCCAAACCCCAAGCAGAGGGCCGTGTCAGGCTGGCTGCTGCCCCTTCCCCACAGAGGCAAGCCGGGGGCGACTGCCCCCCAAGCGCAGAGTGCGGTTGTTAAGCAGAAGCTGACTGCAGGACATGGATGGCTTGGCCTTCCTCCCCAGCTCACTCATCATCACTGCTGCCTACAAACATTTCTTCTCTCCGGATCCAGCCCTGTCCCTTTACATAATGCTGTGCCTCATAATTACGTGTGAGGACAAACCAATTCCCCAAAACACGGTGTCAGGCCATCGATAACATTCCCCTGCCATTGCACTGCGCCTCTCCGTGGCCCTCGAGGCTCCTGGCAGGGCGGGAGCTCAGCCCCTGGCCTCGATTTTTCATGCCAGTCCTGCATCCATCACCGGGCCGCCAGCTCCCGTCTCTGCTCCAACGGGGCAGGTGTTCAGAGAGAACACTCTGCAGGTGCTGGCGTGTTCCCACCTCCCCTGCCAGAGGGTTCATGAAGCACTCAGGGCCTTGAACCTATTGAACCCAATCCCCTCATTTTGCAGATGGGGTAACGGAGGCTCAGGATGGGGTCTTAATGTGCTCAGAGTCAGTCACGAAGCTAGTGTATTCACCTCATTCATTCATTTACCCATTATTAATTCATCTGTCAGACACCTTGAGAGTCACTTGGGTACCAAAGCACTGCTCGTCCCTGGACGTGTTAGGATGACCAAGGCCTGGTCCTGGACCTTAAGAGGCTCACACTCCAATTAGGAGACACACATTACCACAGTACAATACAGTAGGCACGCTAATCTGTGTGCAGGGAATAGAAAGGAGCCAATGGGCTTTCTGTGTGCAGTTTTAGAAGGAAAATAGGAGTCATCCAAGCACATGGGGCAGGAAGGGCATCCCAGGCAGAGGGCATGTCATAAGCAAAGACCAGGAGGGGTACCCAGGTGGTGCAGTGGGTTAAGCATCTCCCTTAAAATCAGGTAATGATCCCATGATCCCTGCATTGGGCTCCTTGTTCAGCAGGGAGCCTGCTTCTCTCTCTGCCTCCCCCTCCCCCCTTCCCCTGCTCAGGCTCTCTCTTTTTCTCTCTTTCTCTGTCAAATAAATTAATACTTTTTTTAAACTTTTTTTTTAAAGATTATATTTTTTATTTGACAGAGAGAGACAGTGAGAGAGGGAACACAAGCAGGGGGAGTGGGAGAGGGAAAAGCAGGCTTCCCACTGAGCAGGGACCCCCATGCCAGGATTCTGGGATCATGACCTGAGCTGAAGGCAGACACTTAAAGGCTGAGCTGCCTAGGTGCCCCAAATAAATATATAATCTTTAAAAAAAAATAAGCGAAGACCAGGAAGTGGCAAGAGGCTTGTTGTATGCAACACAGGTGGTAGACCTGGGCCCAGATCTTCAGATTCCCGTGTTTTCCCCTCCCTTTGCAGCCTTGGGGCTTCCTAAGGTCCCAGGGATGCAGGAATTACATTTCCTGATCCCCATCTGCAGAACGGGGCCTGCCTGGGGGAAAAGTAACCCTCTAATTCGCGGCGATGTTCAGGGTGACCTCAGAAGGGAGCATGTCAATTACTAACCCTTGTTGGGGCCAATGGCTCTTCCGGAGGTAGGGCAGGCACGGCTGCCGACTGGGCCAAGTTCTACCGTAGCACCGGCTCAGGGACTCAGGGACGGGGCTGTTAGGTGGGCCCATGTCAGCAGTCAGTAGGGCGTGGGAGTGGAGTCAGCAGCTGGAGACCCTGAAGCTGAGCTGCACCCAGACTCTGAGCTGACTGCACATGGCCCCCCCCTTGCTGGGCCTGTGTGCCTGGCTCACTGGGACACTGTGGATGGTGATGACAGATACAAGCTTCGGTGTTACACCAAGCTTGGCCCAATCGTTCCTTCAGCCATTTACTAGCTGAGTAGCCTCGGGCAGGTCAGGCAACCTCTCTGAGCCTCAGGATCATCAACGGCAACAGAGGATTGATAATTCCCATGCCAATGAGTAAACACGGTATGACAGAATGCTGAGCCTAAGCGCCTGGCGCACAGTTAGTAAATCGTATGCAACCACAGTGGAGATGTGAAGAGGGTTGGGAAGGAGCTTGTTCCTTCTCGAAGGAGAGCAGCCACACAGCAGGACGCGACCCTGAGTCCTAGGATGCACCTCCATTGCCCAGAGTTAACTGGATGAACTAACCCAAATTACTCAATGTCTCTTAGCTTCATTTGTTCTTCCTTTTGTTTTTCCCTGTGATGGAAATACAGTCTCACAGGGTTGTCATGGAAAGGAAAGCATCCTCTGCACTGGGAGGTGCCTGCACATAGCAAGAGTATAGGGAATAGCTGTTCCTGCCTTCTGCAGAACTGAGCTCCCACTCCCCTGGTCCGGACAAATGGGGGTCCCCATCCCTGGATTAGCCTGAGATTAGAGGTATGTGAGGCCATGGATGGGGCCAAGGTACCAGAAATAAACCCACACCTACACAGTCACTTAGTATGTCATATAGGAAGCAAGACTGTATCAAGGGACAACGGCAACCATAACCTTCAGCCGGAGGAAGGCTACGGTCAACACGCTTCCTCAGCGGTCACTCTAGCGTGGACGCTGGGTTCCCACACCGGCAGGTCAGCCTTGCTCCCAAGGCCTGGCCTCCCCTTCCCAGCTGTTTGGAAGACCCCACCACCGGCATCCCACCCACAGGACCTTTTGAGCAAACTCCTCCAAGCAGGCTCCTCCCCTAACTTCCCTGTGCCTGCTTGTGGACAACCATGTTTCAAACCCTTTGGGATGTCTTTTTAAAAAGGCTTTTTAGGGGCACCTGAGTGGCTCAGTTGGTTGAGCGACTGCCTTCAGCTCAGGTCATGATCCCGGAGACCTGGGATCGAGTCCCGCATCGGGCTTCCTGCTCGGCGGGAAGCCTGCTTCTCACTCTCTCATTCCCCCTGCTTGTGTTCCCTCTCTGGCTGTGTTTCTCTCTGTCAAATAAATAAATAAAATCTTTAAAAAAAA
>PITA01014499.1:0-16748 GCA_004023965.1 Spilogale gracilis | reverse complement strand
TTTATGAACACTTGGCCATCATCTTGTTTTAGCTGCTGTCCTCCACACTTTCTTCTTTTTTTTTTTCTGGAGTATTTTATTTTATATTTTTAAAGACTTTACTTATATATTTGAGAGAGAAAATTTGAGCTCAATCAAGAGGGGGGAGAGGCAGAGGGAGAGAGAGAAGCAGACCCCCCACTGAGCAGAAAGCCCGACATCGGGGCTTGAAACTGGGGGCTTGAAACCAGGACTCCAGGATCATGATCTGAACCAAAGGCAAACTGTCAAGCAACTGAGCCACCCAGGTGCCCCTTTTCTGTAGTATTTTAAAGCAAATCCAGACATATTATGTTTCCCACAAATACTTCAGCATAGCTCTCTAAAAACCTATTAAAATGTAATCTTTATAACTTCCATGTCACTATCACACTTAGCATGGTAAGATTCTTCAATAGTGTTTGACACCCCATCCATATTCAAACTTTCCTGATTGCTTCAAAATTACCTTCTCCTTCCTATGTTTTCTTCCAGAATTTTTTTTAAATTTTTTAAAATTTTCTTCCAGAATTTTTGTGGTTTCCCATCCTACATTCAAGTCTATAATCTATTTTGAGTTAATTTTTCCGTGTGGTGTAAGAGAGAATGGTCCAGTTTCATTCTCTTGCATGTGGCTGTCCAGTTTTCCCAACACCCTTTAGTGAAGAGACTTTCTTTCCCCCATTGCATATGCTTGCCTCTTTTGTCATACATTCACGACTATGTATATATGGGTTTATTTCTGGGCTCTCTATTCTTTTTGGCAGGGGGTCTCTCTATTCTGTCCCATTGATCTATGTGTCTGCTTTGACACCAGTACCATACCATTTTTTTTTTAAGATTTTATTTATTTGACAGAGAGAAACACAGCCAGAGAGGGAACACAAGCAGGGGGAGTGAGAGAGGGAGAAGCAGGCTTCCCGCCGAGCAGGGAGCCTGATGTGGGGCTCGATCCCGGGTCTCCGGGATCATGACCTGAGCCGAAGGCAGACACTTAACGACTGAGCCACCCAGGCGCCCCTTAAAAGATTTCATTTATATGTGACAGAGAGATATAGCAGGAGAAGGAACACAAGCAGCCGGAGTGAGAGAGGGAGAAGCAGGCTTCCTATTGCGCAGGGAGCCCGATGCCAGGCTTGATCCCAGGACCCTAGGGTCATGACCCATTTGTCCTGGTACCATACCATTTTTGATGACTCTAGCTTTGTAGTATACTTTTGCCCTTTCAAGGTCAGTTTGTAGAGCACTTGGTGGCTTAGTCAGTTAAGCAGCTGCCTTTGGCTCATGTCATGATCCCAGGGTCCTGAAATCGAGTGCTGCATCAGGCTCCCTGCTCAGCCAGCCAGGAGTCTGCTTCTCCTTCTGCCCCTCCCCTTGTTTGTGGGCGTGCGTTCTCTCTCTCTCTCTCTCTCTCTCTCACTCTCTTCCAAAAATAAACAAATAAATACAAGTTTTAAAAAAAAGAAAAGATTTCAAGGTCAGTTTGTTTGACTCCACACATTGCATTTGGTCATTATATCCAGTAAGTCTCCTTTATTCTATGAAAAACCCCTCTCTCTTTTATGTCGTCATTGATACATGGCACAAACCAGGTCGCTGGTCCTGTGTGATGTCCTACTCTGGGGGGTGTTGATTTAGTCCTCTGGGTGTGTTTTAGGTTTCCTCTGCTTTCCCACCATGACTCACACTGCCACATTCTTCATTGACCCTTTAACAGGCATGTTTCCCCGTGGACTGGGCGCTCCCATGGGGCAAGACTGGCTTCTAAATCCTCATCCTACCCCTAGAGCCTAACACAGTGTCTGTCCCATCATAAGCATTTAACCAATATTTACAGAACAGATGCAAGTGCCCCAGCAGTGGCCCTGGGATCACAGTGCCACAGGGCAGTAACAGGGTTTTAGAAGCGTTCTCGGGTCAGGCACTGGGAACTCATGGGCACGCAGCAGCAGCAGGGACCCACGGAGCAAGAACAGCCTTCTTTGCAGGGAGCAGGAGTGAAAATTCCCTCCGGCGCCTCACATCTCCTCCCTGCATGTCCTTCATCTCATTGCCCCTCGAGGTTTCCTTTGGTGGATTGGAAACAGGTGCTCCCCAGGCTGGTTACGGAAGCCCTACGCTGGCCGCAGGGCCCGTGGGAGGCGGGGCAGCCCAGGACTCTGTTCCATGCCTGAGCACGTGTTTCCCAGCAGCCCCCAGCACCTGTGTGCTCTGTGCATTGGGCTCTCAGGAAAACGGATTCTGCACTGCACTAATTTTCTTTTTCTTTCTTTCTTTCTTTCTTTCTTTCTTTCTTTCTTTCTTTCTTTCTTTCTTTCTTCCTTCCTTCCTTCCTTCCTTCCTTCTTTCTATTTTTAAAGATTTTATTTATTTGACAGAGAGAGAGATCACAAATAGGCAGAGAGGCAGGCAGAAAAGAGGGGGAAGCAGGCTCCCTGCCAAGCAGAGAGTCCGATGTGGGACTCGATCCCAGAACCCCAAGATCATGACCTGAGCCAAAGGCAGAGGTTTAACCCTCTGAGCCACCCAGGCGCCTAGCACTGCACTGATTTTCTGATGGTCCTGAAACCCAAAAAGTTCCTCTCCTGGATGCAGGTCAGTCAAATTACAGAAGGGTGAGATTCCATGAGAGTGCCCTCTAGGGTTGTACCACGAGGCAGAATTTGGGGGTGAGGGGAATCAGCTACCCTGCCCTGTGCTCTTCTTGTCACTGCCTTCACATAACTGTCTTCTCTTCATGCTCACAGGTAGGGAGCTTCACCTGAAGCTGGGCTTCCCCAACAGAAAAGGTGACTGCTAAGGGAGAGTTGGGAAGACCTTTCCACATGAAATGAAGAAAACAATTCCTGGTCCCTCTTCCTAACATAAGGCAAGGCGTCCTTATGAGGTCTAACCTCAAGTCCTTCAGCCTAGTTCAGCCTTAACCAGAGGAAGGCAACTCAATTACACTCAACTTAGATTTCCCCTATGCACACGGTACCAATAAAGCCCAATTCCTTCACTGCCCCTATTTTTATGTTTTCTGAGCTATAATTACATACATACAATAAAATATACCAATTGTATATTTGTTTACAAATTTACTGAGCTATAATTTACTGAGCTATAATTACATACATACAATAAAATATACCAATTGTAAGTGTATAGTTTGATAAATTTTGTTAATTTCACCAGCATCCTAATTTAGAGGCAGAACATCCCCATCACCCCAGAAGTTTCCTTGTGCCTCTCTGCACTCAAGTCCCCATCATCCCCAGCCCCAGGTAACCACTGATTTGTTTTTCTCACTATAGATGAGTTTATCTGTTTGAAAAATTCATCTAAATGGAATCATACAGTACATACCCTTCCGGACTGACCTCTTTAACTCAGCGGAATTATTTTGAGATTCATCCATATTGTGGCAGGTGATAGCAATTCCTTCCTTTTTGTTGCTGAATATAGTATGCCATTATATGGTGTGCCTATGTAAATTTAATTTTTAAATTTCCATTTAAAGGAATTTAGGCAACTCTTTCTGCCCATGGGTCCTGTCCCCATGCATTAATAAAAACACCTTTTTGTTCTGAAAAAAATAAACAAAATAAAATAAAATAATTTAAAGGTTATTTATGTCTCCTGTTCTTATCCTTCCCTTAGTCTCCTGTTCCAAGAAATCATGCTGCCTTCTAAGAGAATAATGAGTTTGTCTCTGGGATGAACATGGTAAAGCTAAAAAGGAAAACTGCAAAAAAAAAAAAAAAAAAAAAAAAAGAATAAAAAAGGAGACTCCCTGCTACTACCTCTTACAGAGAGCATGAAGTCAAAAGCTCATGACTGGACTGGGGAGAAGCTGAACCACGTAACTTCTTACACTGCTTTTCAGCTCTCCAATTCCCCTTCTGTGATGTTCATCCAAAAAATATGAATACCAGGACACAGTCAGTGGAGCATGTGACTTTTCATCTCTGGGGTCATAAGTTTGAGCCCCATGCTGGGAGTGGAGATTACTTTTAAGAAAAGAGATGAGCACCGACCCAGGGCTGAGGACACGTGACAAGATTCCTGAGTTCAAGGTACTTGTCAGGAAGGCCAGCAGATAAACATGTGTTTGTAGATTGGGCTAAAGCTGCAGGGAAGTCTGGGGAACATATGCCGACCTTCAGATAGAGTCTATACTTACAGCTGGAAAATAAAACTAGTTAAGTCTTTAGCTGTGATAGCCTGAATGGCCACAGGAGAGAGGCATCACTTGGTGAATTATATGTTATTTCTCTACATTTCTATCTTGTTCTGTACGTTAGGGTCTCTCACAGAGCCTCTGAGCATGACTCTCTTCCCCCTCCCCACCCGTCCCTCGCTCCCTTGTTCTTTGTCTATCCACATTAACTGGTCCTTAGACCAAAACTTATATTTTTGTTATTTTTTGAGCCTATTTGTTGGGCTTTTGTGTTCACAATTTCTTGTTTAAGAAGCGGATAAATGGGACACAAATGTATTTCCTTAAAAAGCTCACTAAAATGAGTTAGTTTGTCAGCAGCTCGCAGTAGGAGAAAAAATTACCTGGTTCCTGGCCTTCATGGTGCCAAACAACTAATTTAACTTAAATTTCCCTGGTGATCTGACAGCTTGACTGGCAGTTTCAGCAGAATCTGGGTCCAATCTGCTTGTTGAAATGGTAAAATCCTGTTCACCCAGAGAAATCTCCCATCCGGGAAACTGGGACAGAATGGCACCCCACAGAGCAATCCTGCAGAGATGACAACCCCCTAGGATTCTGCGTCTTTTTAGGTCTCACACATAATACCAAAAGAAGGGAGAGTTTGAAGAGCAGAAGCCAAATAGGAAAAAAAATTTATTGCAATGAAAAACAAAAGAAAGAAACCACAACCACTCCTAGAGCTGGTAGAAGGAAAGCAAGAGGAGGGGGTACCATTAGGACCCAGATTCTGGGTCCCTCTATTAGGAACTAGAGCCATAGAGGAAACACAGGTGCTGCCAGAGAGGCCTCTTGAGGCAAAGGGAGACCAGCCCCTTCATCCCTCCAGTCGACCTTTGGCTGAACTGGCCCACATGCTGGTTAGCAAAGGAGCTTGGGAAATGTAGTTCCTGCTGTCAGAGCGGAGCAAAGGGCAGGCAGAGGATCCGAGGGCAGGCAAACCACCAACATGTTGCGTGTGTGTGCGCACGCGCACACACGCAAGTTGTCGTTGTAGTTGTGTGTGTGTGTGTGTGTCTGTATGGCTATTGCGAGAAAGAAAGAAGTACTGATACTTAGTTTATGTCGACCCTTCTAAATAAGTCCCACAAGAGCAATGCACCGAGCCCCCAGCAGGCTTCTCAGATATTTCCAGGCAGCTCTTCCATCTAGCATGGCAAAGCTGAGAGGGCAGCTCAATCGCACACAGGGGGACGGAGGCGGACCTCCTGCCGTGAACAGAATAGAGGCACAAGACCAGGAGTTCACCCCAAATATAAAGGCATGGAATATACCTCCACCAACCACTCCTACTCACACACACGTATAAATAACCATCTGCTCACACACTCACTCATCTGTATACGCAGACACACACACTTATACTGCGGCTGGAACACACAACAATGTGCTTTAAATCTTTTTTTTACTGGAGTCTAGAACCCTCAGGAGCGATGTGGGAGGTGAACAGGTCGTCCATGTAAAAGTGGTTTATCAAGTCATAGCATATTACTCAAAAAAGCAGAAAAACAGAACCTGGATTCTAACTTTATTCTGTAGTTTGTTGTGAATGAAGGCTGCTCGTGGTGGTTAGAGGTGGAATTATTCAAAGATTTACTAGGTTTAAAGACTCTGGGATAAATAAAGGGCAACCTTATTTGGGGAAAATACCATAAGGACAACCCCCACTGATCGCATGCTTACCACATGCCAGGTATTTATGTGAATTATTCTATTTACCCCTTGGAGCTTTCCTGAGAGGCAGGCATTACTCCTCCAATGTTCCAAAGGAAACAAGGTTAAGTAACCCGTGGAAGAGCTCACGGCTGCAGAGGGCAGGGTCGGGATTTGGGCTTGGGTTCTAAGTCCCACCCACCACTATACAAGGCATGTTCATGTCAGAGAAGGGAGTCAAGGCACTGCTGAAGAGTACCTGGGGAATCTGATGGCTATCGTTTTGAAGCCACAGGTATTTCTTGAAGCAGAAGCCAAGAAGAGATAGGTCAGGTAAAAAGGATGTAAGGAAAAATGGCCAAATGGAGGGAAAAACAAGGTGGTCAGATATCTGTTTGTATCTCCTTTTTGTCAAGTCTGCAGAAATTTTGGAACCCACTGATGATTCTGAAAGTCCTGAGCTCCATGAACAAATTCGTGTATTAATTCTACCCAAGCCACGAAAAGATCAGCTACTAATACAAAATTAGAAATTATAAGTCGCATAACTAGCCCAAGTCTTTACATCTCTTTAAGTTTTGCATAAACTGTGTGTTAGGGCACCTGGGTGGCTCAGTGGGTTAAAGCCTCTGCCCTCGGCTCAGGTCATGATCCCAGGGTCCTGGGATGGAGGCCCGCATCGGGCTCTCTGCTCAGCAGGGAGCCTGCTTCCTCCTCTCTCTCTGCCTGCCTCTCTGCCTACTTGTGATCTCTCTCTCTCTCTGTGTCAAATAAATAAATAAAATCTTTTTAAATAAATAAATAAACAAATAAACAAACAAACAAACTGTGTGTTAAAACACCATTTAGAAATACTAGCTAAGGGGTGCCTGGGTGGCTCAGTTAGTTAAGCGACTGCCTTCGGCTCAGGTCATGATCCCGGAGACCCGGGATCAAGTCCTACATCAGGCTCCTTGCTCAGCAGGAAGCCTGCTTCTCCCTCTCTCACTCCCCCTGCTTGTGTTCCCTCTCTGTCAAATAAATAAAATCTTTAAAAAAAGAAAAAAAGAAAAAAAAAAGAAATACTAGCTAAGGTTTAATCCTTACCTTTAATAGATGTTAAGAACCATAGTTGAGCAGAAAGACACAAATACGCTCCCCTCACCCAGCCTCCGTACCCAGGAGCCCTGGCCTTTCAGATCAGAGCATAACTAAAACACCACCATCTGCCTGATGACAGCTTTTCCTAGTTGAAGGAGAAGGTCTGGAGAATATGAGGCTTATAGGTTCAGACCCAACAGAGGTCAGAGTCACACACCACCCCAAGCACTGATTCACTTGCCTTTATGCTCAGAATCATATGGTGGCACTCAGGAGGAAGCAGGGCCCGGAGCAGCCCCAGGAAGGAGGGAGACCCAGGGAACACCCTCATGCTGTGAGCCACAGGCAATGCGGGATGGGGTATTCAGTGCTTAGGGTGAATGTCAGACCTTAGCTGCCCTGCAGATTGTCAGGTCCTGCAAAGGACTCCCCCTCACAGGAGCTCTGGTGCAGATGGAGAAGGAACTGAGGACAGGCTATCATTCCAGAAGCTCAGGAACTTCTGGAGAGAACAAGGTTGCAGGTAATAGAAAAGTGGGAGAACGTAACTCTTTAACCCCTACATTGCCAAATGTCCTTTTACACCCAGTGAGCTACTGGCTCAAAATTGGGGTGAGGCACCTGAGGCTCCAAGTAGCTGAAGAACCCCAGAACCCCCCGTTCCCCAGCTAGCCATCACCAGGAATAACATTCTTCTTTGAGCCATTCACTGTGTAGAAAAATGAAGGGGGAGGGGGAGGGAGATGCAAGTACTTTGGGCACTAAATCAAGATTAATGAAGTTCCCGCCAGAATTAATTACTGCACTCCCTGGGAGCTTGAGAGCATAGCGTGGGCATGATCATTTATAATGGCCAAGTCTGGATTTGAACAGCATGGGTGGGACGGGATGGGCAACTTAACCCTCTCCCACCTGACTTTGAAGGCAGCTGTGAAGGAAGCAGGGGGAAAGGAAGGCACCCCTGACAGCCCTGGGTCACTGCTTTGCTTTAAAATTCATCCTTTGTTTGTCCCAGTTCTTTCATCTGTTCTGATCAATGTAGGCTCTGAAGAAGTCATGCCCAGCTGCAGTTATCACAGATGAAACAGAAGAAGCAATGTGTTCAAGGACCTGTGAATAGGGAGGCTGAGTTGAACCATGATTACCCTTCACAGACTCTTTCTCCCCTTTCTGGACCTAAATGTGCACCTTACCAAGGCCTCCCCGTGATGGGCAGGCCGCTGAGCTTGTGCCTGCTCACATGGTCAGTGCTGATCTAGGGAAGTCCAGTCAAAGAACCAACTGGTTGTGCTAAGTGACCCACCATTTCCCTGGGACATCAGCTGGTCTCACGAAGTGGTCCGAGCAAATAGACATAAAGGTTCTACTGACTTGTCCCCCACAGCTTCACAACGGCCGCACTGGCCCTCAACCGGTGGGCACGCGGACAAAGCACGGGAGGAGCCCCTGTCTCCCCTTCCCCCGCTCCCCACCAAACAAGCCATGACCATCCTCCCTGACTCCTGAAAACAAACAAACAAACAAAAAAAACTAAAAGAAATTTGGGGCAGAGTGAAGACCAGAGCCAGATCTCTGACATCAGAGTTGGAGAGAAGTGTCACTGCTCCTACTTACAAGGGACAAGCTCACAGCTTGGACTGCGGGGCTGTGGGGGGCCAATTACGCACAAGCCAAAACAGAGGGATCTACTTCTAGGGAAATTAGGGAGTTAAGATCAAACCTCCCACTGAGGACGACTAAGAAAAGCTTGATGAAATACAAAACCATCTTTTTAAAAAAAGTTTTATTTATTTAAGTAAACTGTACATCCAAAGTGGGACTTGAACTCATGACCCTGATGTCAAGCATCACACGTTCCTCTGAGCCAGCCAGGAACCCCACTACAAAATCATCCTGAAAGCATCAAACACCCAACCAGGTAGTGAGGAGGCCCTGAGCCAAAATCTAGAAGACAACAAAAGCCTGCAGACACAGTTCTGGAAGAAAAGCCACTTTTGTCCAGAGGGCGTTTTTCCATGGGGAGGATACTGCTGAGAAACTGAGTACAGCATCCCTGCCCCTTCGGCAGCTGCTCTGGGTCGGGGGAATGAAAGTCAATGCCCGGGGCCCACCAAAGCAGGACTGCAACAAACTACCTGTTGTTTCAAACTATGGTCTCACCCTTTAAGTGCATTTCAGAATGAGACGTCTGGTCTGCTTTTCCACTCTCTGGTTAAGGAACCTTAAGGCCTGAATCTGAATTAAGGCACCCTGCTCTAGGAATGCCCCTAGGCAGCCTATGGAAGCAAACAAAACCCCCTCCAGGGGAAGATAGCATACAATTTGTCAAATATACTGTCTATGAGCCCATCACTGAAGAAAATCAGACACGCCAGGAAACAAGACACCTTGAATGAGAATGGGCAGGCACAACAGATAATAGAAAGAGACCCGCAGGTGCTCTGGGAAGGAGAGTTAGCAGATGCTGATTATGAAACCACTGTCTGCTATGTTCCAAAACAAAGCCAACCATGGAAATTTCAACTCTAGAAAGGACCATGGGCTCTTTTTTTTTTTTTAAAGATTTTATTTATTTATTTGACAGAGAGAAACACAGCGAGAGAGGGAACACAAGCACGGGGAGTGAGAGAGGGAGAAGCAGGCCTCCCGCCGAGCAGGGAACCCGATGTGGGACTCGATCCCGGGTCTCCGGGACCATGACCCGAGCCAAAGGCAGTCGCCCAACCAACTGAGCCACCCAGGCGCCCCTGGGACCATGGGCTCTTTTTGAAGTTGTAAAGTTCCTAAGTGATAAATACAATAACTGAAAATCAGAATTTAGTGGGCAGATTCAACCATAGGTTTCACACATCTGATGAAGTAGAGGATTGATCAGAAGAAATGATCCAGTGCACAGTGGCAAAACTTGACAAAGGCAGCAGACAGGTGAAGACACCCAGTGGAAAGAGCGAGAAGAGGGGCACCTGGATGGCTCAGTCATGAAGTGTCTGCCTTCAGCTCGGGTCATGGTCCCAGGGTCTTGGGATTGAGCGCCGCACTGGGCTCCCTGCTCAGTGGGAAGCCTGCTTCTGCCTTTCCCACTCCCCTTGCTTGTGTTCCCTCTCTCTCTGTGTCTGTCAAATAAATTAAATTTAAGAAAGAAAAGAGTGAGAAGAAAACATCTATTTCATTCGAATTACAGTAAGAAAAAAGAGAGTTGGAGGGGCAGAGATGATATCTGAAGACTAAAGACTAAGAAAGATATTCAGGGCTGATATTCAGAGCTGACAGGAGATTCAAGGACCCCAGCAAACCCCAAGTGGAAAACTGGAACTGAAATTCACAACCGGACATCTCAAAGAGAAAATGCAGAAAACCGAAGGGAAAAAAACTTAAAAATATAGAGTCAAAGCAAGCAAACCAAGAGTCAGGAGAGCGGTTCAGGTGCCAGAGCCTCATGATAGCCGGGTGTTTGCTAGGATGTAAGCTGAATGAAGATACTTTTTACTCCTTGCCTGGATATCTGGGCCCATGGATGTGGGGGAAGGGAGAAAAGAAAATCCCGGGGATAGGAAATAAGGGCAAATGAGAAATGTGAGTCTGCCAAGTATAGATGATGGGGTGGAACTGGGTTTCTGGAACATTTTAACAAACCAACCAGGAAGAGGCAGACATCTAAGTGATATGTTCCATTAAGACTTGCTTAGAGATAGGAATGAGAAGTCCTCTGAAATAAACAGCCGGATAAATCTCACAAGACTGTGTGGCAAGTCAACTTCAGCACCGGAGCATATAAGTCAAAAAAGTAAGTGAAAAATGTTCCAACAATACTATAAACTCGTGGGGGGCGCCTGGGTGGCTCAGAGGGTTAAGCCTCTGCCTTCGGCTCAGGTCATGATCTCAGGGTCCTGGAATCAAGTCTCACATCAGGCTCTCTGCTCAGCGGGGAGCCTGCTTCCCCCTCTTTCTCTGCCTGCCTCTTTGCCTATTTGTGATCTCTCTCTCTCTGTCAAATAAATAAATAAAATCTTTTAAAAAATAAAAATAAATAAAAATAAATAAAATAAAACCGTGGGCCTGAAACCTCAGTGACTTTCCAGAAAAGAATCAGCAATCTGTATCCAATTAGGCCCCAAAAAGATACAGATATTTTGTCGAGATAATCCAGGAACAGTTTGAAGTGAGTTTTTGTTTTGGGTTTTTTTTTTTTAAGATTTTATTTATTTGGGGCCCCTGGGTGGCTCAGTTGGTTAAGCGATTGCCTTTGGCTCAGGTCATGATCCCAGTGACCCAGGATAGAGCCCCGCATCAAGCCCCACATTGGCTGCCTGCTCGGTGGGAAGCCTACTTCTCCCTCTCTCACTCCCCCTGCTTGTGTTTCCTCTCTCACTGTGTTTCTCTTTGTCAAATAAATAAATAAAATCTTCAAAAAATATTTTATTTATTTGGCAGAGAGAAAGCATGCACAAGCAGGCAGAGCAGAAGGGAGAGGGAGAAGCAGGCTCCCTGTTGAGCAGGGAGCCCTATGCGGGGCTTGGTCCCAGGACCCTGAGACCATGACCTGAGCCAAAGCCAGACACGTAACCGACTGAGCCACCCAGGTGCCCTGAAGTGAGTTTTGACTCAACTAGGGCTTCTCCTCCCAGAATGGATCAAATGATACGGGTGTTTCTATGTCAAGAAGACTGACACTCACCCCTGTCCTTGCAGGAGGTGCGGACAGCATCAGCTGACAGTGTGCATCAGCCAGGGCAGGAAGCCACTGTTACCTTGGGGTGACCTCCCGGCCCCCTTCCCTGCTCTCGGGCAAGTGGAGAGAGCCCCAGCTGCTAGCACGCCCCTCACAGATTTACTACTTGGTTCCCGCCATGTCTCCAGCCACCTCTCGTTGTTCAGACTTTAATGCATTTTCTACATCTGTATAAGAGTTATTCGAAGCACGGAGATTTATTTAGCACATTCATGCTCAACACAGAGGACAATTCCTCATAGAGTTCTGATCTCATTTGCCATAAGAAACCTGGATGAGATTGTTTGGGTGATGGGCGGCGAGAGTTGGCTGACTCTGGGTAGGAGTGAATGCATGTATGTGTGTTGACATGGACGTGGAATTTGTACGTTCCACGGGAAGTCCTGTGTGGGCAGGTTGGAGTGTGAGCATCCTCGAGTGTTGTTGAGAGCACAGGTGTATTCAACTATGCCTAAGCCCAGGGGTCAGCTTGGTACATCTGAGCATCTTGACACCTGGGTGGAAGAGTGTGGAAATCTGTGTAATACGATGTTATCTGTATATGTATACGAATATAGGAAGATGAGGGGTTTTTTTTGAAATTTGATTTATTTGTTTGACAAAGAGAGAGAAAGACAGTGACAGAGGGAATACAAGCCAGGGGAGTGGGAGAGGGAAAAGCAGGGAGGCTGATACAGAGGGCTCTATCCCAGGACCCCAGGATCATGATCCAAGTCAAAGGCAGATGCTTAACGACTGAGCCGCCCAGGCACCCAGGAAGATGAGCTTTAGCCGATGATGATGTGTGCATCCCACGGTCACGCATGTTCAGTCCCATGCCTGTGTGTGTAACCCGTGGGGGCAGAGTCCATTACCAACCAGAGAATTCTTCCTGAACAGTGAGCCACCTTGTCTCTCTTGTGCTTTAAACTCTCCAAGAGTTCCCAGTGCAGTTAGTACGAAGTCCCAACTCCTGACTTGGACCTTGGAGGCCTTGTGTGGTCCAGCCTGGCCACCACACTGACCCCAGTGTCCCGCTGGCAGCCCTCCCCAGCACTGCTCTGTCACCGAGCTGCCCCGTGTTTCCTCCACCCACCACGCTGGCTTCTCCCATTATACTTGAGGACCCCTCAGTCTGTAGGTTCTGCCCCAGGCCCCTGACCACTTCTTCCGTCCTCCCTCCAAGATGCATTAGTCTGTTCAGGCTCCTATAAAAATACCCTCGACTGGGTGGCTTATAATCAGAAATATATTTCTGGAGGCTGGGAAATCCAAAATCAAGGTACTGACAGATTCAGTATCTGCTGAGGGCCTGCTCGCTTGTTCACTGTGTCTCCACACGGTGGAAGGAACAAGGGAGTTCTCAGGGGTCCCCTTCATAAGGACACTGATCCCATTCATGAGGGCTCTGTTATCAAGTCATGAGCCCTCCCCCACACCAGCAGCATCACATTAGGGATTAAGTTTCAACATATGAATTTGGGAGGGAACAGAAGGACTCAGTCTTGGCCTTGGTCTCAGCCCAGATGTCTCCTCTTTGGAGAGGTCACTCCTCACTATGTCACCGTTGTGTTTTCTTCAAAGGACTTACTACCATCCAAAATTATGTTGTTTGAGTATTTACCTTATTTACGATCTGTCCCTGCCTTCTATGAAAATGCAAGTGGCAGAGAGGGGGAAACTGACTTCTTGTTTATGTCTACACCCCCGGAATACTGCTTGGAACCGAGGACTGGCTCAGGAAGGACCTTCTGAATGAAGGACGTTACATGCTCAGCTACACAATATATAGAAGGAAAAATAAGATGCAGTGAATATATGCGGCCTTTGGGCACACGAATTAAATAAGTCTCTATTACCATGTATTTAATATACAGTCACCCACTCCACAAATATTCACTGAGCTCCTCCAGACATTCCAACAGAGCCCGGGGACATGCTAACAGGCCCTGTTCTCATTGAGTTTACAGACTAGTCGGGGAGACACACACACATTTTCAAAAACATAAAATTATGCGCTGACGAGGAACACAAAGCCCAGAGAGCTAAGAGTATTTGACCAGGACACGTGCTTGTGTTGGGGCCTAACGAAGACATTCCCGAGGGCTGCAATTGCACCAGTAAGGGCTGCACTTGGCACTCCCCGGCCGGGAGGGTGCTCCTGGGCAGCTGTCCACACTGGAAGTCCTGAGCATAGGGCAGGGAGAACTACCAGTCTTTTAGGATGAAACCTACTCGTCTGAGAACACCCAGATGGGTTTCTCTCGTGGCCTCCCAGCTGGTCTGGCTGCAGCTTCCCCCGCTTCCTCTACCTGCCCAAGCCAGCCAGGTTCATAGCCTGAAACACACTTAAAGGACCAACTTCAAGCTCTTCAACTGGGGTTCCGGCCACCTGTCACCTGGCTGTCTCCTGCATGGCAGTCATCATTCCTAGCCTGCCTAGTTTACGGACGGAGAGACTAAATAACTTGTCCCCGGTCATCCCACGAGGAAGTGGCAGAACCAGGTTCCATCCAGCCCGACTCACTGCAAAGGCCAGTCTCTCCAAGACCACTGTTTCTCCCATCCCTACAGCTAGGCAGGTGACTTGCTGTCACTTACACCTAGGTGCCCAGGTCACAGCCTCTGCCCTGGAATGTCCATCTTCCCCACTTCCCCCACCGACTCCAGTCCTGCATTCAGCATGCATTCCCAGCATGCATTTCCTGCATTCAGCGCGTAGTTAAGGAGACAGGTGCCCTTCAGGGGACTGGGAACAAGAAGCTGGGTGAGAACCACCCTGGCCTGGAGGAGCCCAGGGACTGAACATCCCACCCAAAGCCAGCTCCTAACTCTGAATCCCTGCTGATCACACCCTCTGAGCTCCACTTACAGACCTAGTCAGCCCTGTGGGTGCTTGTCTCCTCTAACAGATTGTTGATTTCCCAGGGGTGAGAACCCTGCCTTATGTTTCTTTGCCCGCCTTGCAACTCTTAGCATACAGATGCTTACTCAATTCATTGTGACTGATTAGTTTCTCTTTGCCTTGGCTTGCTGAGATTTACATTTGAACAAGTGGCGAGAGTCAGGAATTTCCCAACGGACAGCCAGGCTCCGCCTTTTGGCCTTGACCTGAGCTGAAGGCAGAGGCTTTAACCCACTGAGCCACCCAGGCGCCCAACTGCCTTCATCAAAGCAAGAGCTTTCCATCAGGTGAGCATTTGGCCTTATTAAAACAAGGCTATACTGAAACCAAACCCATAATGTTGCTAACAGCTCTCCCTCACTCCCTGAACCTGAACGCCAGCTACGACACGTTTAAGAAGTAAGTTCGGCTCTAAATTTCACAACATGATGCTGAGCGAGAAAAGCAAGGAAAAGAAGAATATAGACTGACTATAAAATTCTGTTTGGGTCAAGGTATTAAACACACATGTGGCGGACTGTTACCTGGGACCCAGCGTGTTCTTCTCACAGGGTGACTGTAACATTGGCAGGCAGTATCTGTCCATCTGTGTCCCCTCACTTTGAAACTGGGTGGATTCTTTTTTTTTTTTTTTTTAAGATTTTATTGATTTACCCAACAGCTAGAGAGGGAACACAAGCAGGGGGAGTGAGAGAGGGAGAAGCAGGCTTCCCCAGCAGGGAGTCTGATGTGGGGCCTCCGGGATCATGACCCGAGCCGAAGGCAGTTGCTTAACCAACTGAACCACCCAGGCGCCCCGAAATTGGGTGGATTCTGTGACTACTCTGAACAACAAATTATGGCAGAAGTGAAGCCATGTGACTCAGGCTAGGTAATAAAAATGCAAGGCTTTCCGCTCTGGTCTCTTAAGACGCTTACTCTTGGAACCCAGCTCCCATGCTGTGGGGAAGCTCAAACAACCCACAGAGGGGTTCTTATGGGGAAGAACAGAGGTCCCAGCCCACATGGCCTCTACTGCACTCCCCGCTCCAGCTAGCACAACTTGCTGGCCGTCTGACAGGCCTCCGTGGAGTGGGCCACCCTGGAGTGGGCTCTCCCTGGAGTGGGCTCTCCCTGGAGTGGGCTCTCCGGGCCTCGGTCAGGCTCACACCCCATGGAGCAGAGAGGACCCATTCCTGCTGAGCCCCGCTCACATTTCAGATGTCTCAGCAAAGTAGATGCTTGGTGCTGTAAGACGTTAGGTTGGGGTGGTGGGTTCTCTGGCATCTCCTCAAGTCCCATTAGGTAGGCTGTTACAGCACACCACACTGTTTATGAAGTCTGCACAGCGAAATCCTCACGGCTGCCTTCGAAGAAGCGGACGGGGAGCAAGACTAGAGGGGCTTTCCAGACGGGATCCTAGCTTCATCTGTGATGTGTTCCATCCACACACATATTTTCACAAAGGATAGTGTGTGCCTACATTATTTGCATTGTTTTTAAATATATAGAAAAAAAGACTGACAAACATTCAAAGTTGTTAGTTCTGTGAAAATGGACATTTGTTATGTTTTTCTGCGATTTTAATTTTTCCAAAGCCAATTTTAAAAAAAATATGGCAACCTTTCAAGAATGATCCTACAACTTTGGTGAAACCGTGTCTCTCCAGGCACTTCTGCCTCTCCCCTTCTTTTTTCCTTCCCCAATTCCCCGCCTCCCCAATGGCCCCAACAGCTCCCTAGTTAAAGTCTCTCCCTCTGGGATCCTAAATGGGTCTCTGTCTCCAGGGCTTCCTCCCCGCCCCACCCCAGGACTGGCCTTACTCCAGCGTGAGCTGGTCTCCCCACACCCTTCCCCCCCCTCCCCGCACTTCCCCGCCATGGTCCTGCTCCTCCCCTCTCCCCAGTGGCTCCCAGGTCTTCCCCTTGCCTTTCCTTTTCCACATACAGATAAGCTCCTTTGTCCCATTGATAAATTTAAACACACGCACATCCTCCAGCCACTCACCTACAGCTCCTCCTCCAACACAAATACACTAAGGGCACCTGTCGCAGCGTTCTCTCCTCCCTGCCACAGTCTCACAGGGTCTGGCTCTGGCAGCAGCCCCCACAGGGCCAGACCTCAGGATCATACCCCCCCAACCCTGCCCTGCTTGACCTCACTGGCATCTCCGCAGCCCCACCCCACCCCACCCCCGCCCCCAC
>PITA01014498.1:0-53386 GCA_004023965.1 Spilogale gracilis | reverse complement strand
CCCACCCCCAGTCCTTAGCTCTTGAAGAAGAGGCACATTGTCTTAGTCATCTCTGTATGCAAAGGTCATCTGGTCATAAAATGTTAAATGAATCAATCAAAGCTGTGCTGAAGATCTGTCTTTTCCCATGAATTTTGCAAAGCCAAAGAACAAACTTAATCAGCAGCATGTTCTTAATTTCTATTTCCAGGAAAGAACTCCAATTCTTTCCACATCACCTCTTCCTGATGTTCCCGGTGCCTGCCCTGGCATCCCAGTGCAATATCAGACAGGAACCCAGGCAATGCCTTTTCAAATCAGGATGTTGATTACAATTGTATGTCCAGATACATAATCCTAATGGGCTGCATATCCCTTGTGTGAAGCTTTTGCACGTAATTGCTAGTGCAGTGTATCAGTTTGTTCCACCCTTCAGGCTTCTAAAGGTGCTTAATCTCTTTTATTAAGTGACTCTCCACTCAATAACCATCCTGGTCTCCTTCCTCTAGGCCTTGTTGCTACAGATAAACAAATCTGTGCTCTGGAGTCATTGACTAATACATCATCTCTTCCAACTGGTTGAACGTGGTCAATGCTGGGAATGCTGACATGGTGTGTGTGGGGGGTGGGGATCCTGGTAAGTTAAATGTGGGATTCAGAGATCAGACCCCAGGAGACAGAGAAGGCGCAGGGGAGTGCTCAGGTCAAAGAGTTCAGGTGGAAGAGCTCAGCATCTGAACAAAGGGTCTTGGGTCATGGCTACCATCCTAAGAATCCAGTCTTCTAAAGCAGGCCTACCATATATGCTACCTCCCCAGACCACTCCTCCCCCTCCCTCCCTATTTTCAGAGTGTAGAAACAAGTGGCTGAAGTATGGGGGGAGGGTAGAGATCTGGGTAACTGCTGGTATAGGCAAAGATTAAGGATTTCTGTTTATATTCCTAGTTTCAGTTATCATTTTTTGGGTTATATTGGAGAATCTTAATTTCCTTATTGCTTACTAGTAAATGATAATGCACTTACATTTTTAAGAGTATATTTACCCTTCAGAGAGCTATAGGATATGAAAGCTGTCAGAATTCTTAAAAATTATTCATATTATCTTTATTTTATTTATGAGAAAATAGAGGCCTAGAGAGATTGTTAAGGCTATTATTAGGACTACATGAGTAGTCCAGTTATATTAGGGCTACTACTATTACATGAGTAGTCCTAATATAACTGGAAAGTATGGGGCAACAGTTTCAGGTGTGGCTTGATCTGGCTGCTGACTGCTCAACAATGTAACTGAGGTTCTGTTTCTTTTTTATTTTCCCATTCTGCCTTCCTCAGGATTCACACACTCTCTGGCAATCTTGTCTCTATCCTTGTGGTCAGATGTGACTATTAATTCTAGACCTTATATCACTGACAGGAGCTACAGCCAGGACAGCAATCTTCTTTGTGTCAGAAGTCCTAGAAAATGTCTTCTCAAGTCTCATTGTCTTGACTGGGCTTCATGTCTTCTGTGGAACTGATTTTTTTAACCAAAGAGTTGGGATGGAATGATTGCTTTAAGCCAACCAGGCCTAACTCTTGGAGTTTGGAGTCAGGTTAAGCAAGACTACTTGGGTTAGAGTGCAGAAATACTGTGTTTCCAAAGAATTGTGGTACTGATGGTGGTGCAATAAAGGACTGGGTAGCGGGGAGGCTGACTGCAAGTATCCAAGGGCAGGGACTCACCCAAGGTCAAGCAGCTGGTCATGGCCAGAGTGGGACTAGAACCCAGCTCTCCTCCTCATGGATGGCTGTGTAATCCCACTTGAGGTAGCACATGTTATACAACAGACATCTAAATGAAACTATGGGTTTGCTTGTTATATTCAGTTTATTTTTTTGGCTATGTTTACAAGTAAGTACATAAACCCACCTTGCCAGTTAGCCACAATATTGAGTACAATTGTCTGAGTTACTTAATTTTGCATCTCATTAAGCCATGAAGGCTTTCAGGAGAAATTGAGTAGATTTCAGAGATGAGAGTCATATCATCTAAACTGGTGCCTTTTAGTCTTTACTGATGGTTTACCATTTTATGGAAAATTTTTTTTTTGGTATTGGAATACAGTTTCTGGATGACCTATATGAGATGTCTTAGGCCTGAATTTTTTCTTCTTGTCCTTCTGGGAAAAATGCTTGTTAATGTCCCTCAATGAGATCTCTTTCTCTTATTCAGGAATTATATAAGCAAAGAAGAAGAAAGGAACAGTTCTAGAATCCACCATGGGCCAGGCACTGTGTTGAGCTCTAATGATACAGAAAGTAAGGCTACAGACCCCAAGAAACTCCAAGTTTAGTGGGAGAGGCAGATAATTAAATGGATAAGTAAGATACCACAACAGGAAGTGCGGTATTAGGTGGAAGAAGAGGGTGCTTTAAGAACATGGAGGAGGACAGAATGGTGGGAGCAGGGAAAACCAGGAAAGGTTTTCTGGAGGAGGACTCCTTAAGGGATGGTTGAAGTTAGCTGGGGAGGACAGGGAAGGGAATTCTACACAGAGGGAACTCGTGAACACGGAGGTATGAAATCTTACAGGGTGTGCCTTGAATGTCCCAGTAATTCAGAAGGGCAGAAATACAAGGACAAGGCAGAGAGTGGGGAGAAAATGTGGGAGGGCAGGCAGGCAGGAGGTGGGACACAGACCTTGGAGGCTCTCCGGTGTGTGATGGGGTGATTCTAAATAGTTGTAAGTAGGTAAAGCCAAGGTTTGTGTCTTAGACACGTTTCTGTATCAATTAGATTCTATTGTTGCAGGGAACTCTGATGAGTTTCCAAAGAAGGAATACTTTGGAAAGAGATGGGATCATTCAGAAAACTGAAGGAAAAGCTGCAGCACCCAGGTTCTGAATGGAGCTCCCTGGGCAGAGACAGCAGGAATTGCCTGGGAGTCTCCTTGGTTGGGAACAATCAGGTCCAACCACTTTTAGTCTTTATGTGGCTCTGGCTGGGATTTAAATTCCAGATGAAGCCTGTCATATTGCCTCAGCTTGAGGGCACACCTAGTCTGGGTCAGGGAAGGTCACACTGACTGACAGTCTCACCAAGCCTGAATCTAATGGGGGAAGAGTGGGTTCCTAAAGCAAGATCAGGCTGTTGCTAACATGAGAAAGAGGAATGCCAGCTATGTCAGCTAAAGCAATGAGTGTCCACTTCCACAGCTGTTTGGAGGCTAGATTTGAAGGTAACAAAAGACAAAGGGAATCAGAAGGCAAAAGATGATCGAGGTATGGATTAGGGCTGTGGTAGTACCAATGGAGAAGGACTGTGGGATTTAAGAACACTTATGGGATAAAAATTGGTGGTTGACTCTAGAAGAAGGAGGAAGAAAGAAGAATCAAGGATAGCTCCCAGGTTCTAGCAGGCAGCAGATGTCACTACTGGAGAGAAGGTAGAGAGGAGGGTGATGGAAGATGACAAATTGCATAGGATGCACTGAGTTTGAGAAACCTGTGGGGCATCAGGTGGATGTTAGAATTTGAAGCAGTAACTGAACTCCTAGACATGGATGATAGAACCTAGGAAGGATTTTGGGAGAAGTCACAGAATATCGATATTTTAAAAAGGTTTGCCAAGGGAAAGGTCAAGAGACAGAAAGAATGGAGAGGAGGAGGAGAACCAGGAATGTTCAGGGTCACAGAATGCTTCAGGATTCAAGGAGAGAGGAGATATCAGCAGAAGCAACATTCCAGGGACCTAATATATAAATGGGAGATGAGGAAGGAGGGGTAAAAACATGTAGGCTGTCATTGCAAGAATGTTGGACAAGAAAAAGTAGTAAAATGCAAAGTAGCTGGAAAGGGTACAGCCTCAAGTAAGTTAGCTGATTTTTGTTTTTGTTTGTATGTAGGTTGATTTAAAAAAAATGAGATAGAGTTCACATACCACACAATTCAGTCTTTTAAAGTGTATTGTTCAGTGGTTTTTAGTATGTTCACAAAAGTTGTAGTCATTACTTCCATCTAGTTCCATAACATTTTCATCACATCCAAAGATGCGCCTGCCCATTAGCAGTCACTTCGCTCCCTATTTTCTCTTACTCCCAGGCCCTGGTGGCCATTCATCTGCTTTCTGTAGATTTGCCTATTCCAGACATTTCATAAAAATAGACTCATATGCTTTGTTATTATTCATGTCTGGCTTTCTTAGTTTTCAATGTTCATCCATATTACTTCCTTCCCTTTTATGGTCCAGTTCCAGTAATGTTCCATTGTATGGATAAACTATAATTTACCCTTTCATCGAATGGCGGACCTTCTAACTGTTCCAAGTTTTGGCCATTATGAATAGGCTGTGAACATCTGGCACAAGTTTTTGCGTTGATACGTTTCCAATATCCTTGAGTACATACTTAGGAGTGAAATTGCTGGGTCTCAGTTTATTCTTGCTGGGAGAGACTTGATATTGTTTACAGGCTCAGGGTACTGGAACCAGCGCAGAAGTAGGGGTGGGCGATACGGAGAGGGGATGGCGGATGACATGAGCGCTGGTGGAGAAGGGCCACTTAGTTCAGCATCACGCACTTTCTCTGCTGGCATAACCCTAAAGCCCTAAACTCGCTTCTCAACTACTAGACTATCTGCACACACAATCACTCTGGCTGACCAGGGAGCGAATCCAGCGCGTGGATAAAGCACCCTGGGATCTGTCGCAGGTGCATCCGGGTTGGTGGTTCCTTTTCTGTTGCAGATCACAATTTTGGAGTCTCTGATTAGAAGAGCCTGGCCCATTCTGGTTTGGTTTTCTCCCCCAGATCTGTCCACAGGTGAATGAGGACAACCCACCATGTAGTCCGAGTCTGATTCCTGGTTCCTCAGGCCACAGAGGGCTCCCAACCATCCCGAATTAGGAAGGACGCGCGGTACGCACCGCCGGGGACCTAGAACGCCAGCGCTCAGACTAGTGCGCGGCCCATCGCCATCACCGCGCTTGCGCCGCTCCCTGCCAAAGAGGAGGTGGGAGAGTGGGCGGGGCGGGCATCTCACAGGCCAATCGGTAGCGAGCGCCCCTCCCTCCCGGCCGGTGGACCGAGCTTGACCCCGGCGGTGGGCGGAGGAGGCGGGGCCAGCCGCGCGGCCGCGGGGAGGGCGGGGCCCTGGGCCTGGGGGCGGGGCCTGGAGCTGTCAGTCCCGCGCCCGCCGCCGCCGCCGCAGCCGCCGCCGCCGCCGCCGCCGCGGTTCCTTACATGCAGTGGCTGGGTGGCTGCCAGCGCTGCCGCTCGCCGCCCGCCGTCCCGGCATCCCGAGCCGCTTCCCGCCGTGAGGGCCCGGTGCGCAGGTAAGGCCCGCAGCGCTCCGAGCTCTCGCGCCCCCTCCTCGGCATCGGTCAGCCGCGCGGGCGCCCCCTCCGGGCTGTGTCAGCGCCTCCGTTCCCCGGCCTCCCGGGGGCGGTCCCGGGGGGCGGGACGACAGTCCACCCCAACCCCCCACAGTCCCGGGCGCCGCGCCTGCAGCGGGGTCCCCGGGCCGCGCCTCCGCGGCCGGGCGTGGGGCGGGTGCGGAGCACCCTCTCCCGGGCTGATTACACAATCGCAGGGGCTGGGGGCGGGGGACCCCTTCCGAGGCCCGGCTCCACACCTGTCCCGGCGACGCGCTCCGGGCAGAGGGCACAGACCCAGCGCGACAGCGGGGGCGCGGAAAGTTTCACTCCGTGGTCGGCGTTTGTTGACATCCTAGAGATGCGGGGAGATGGAGGCTGAGCCGCGAGGATGCGCCTGGCGCGCAGCGTTCCCTTTACCCGGGGTGGCTCCCGTCCAGGTTTCCCTTCCAGAAGTCCAGCCGAGAGCGCTGCCCCAGGGCCGGAGGCTGCTGCAGGGCACACGGGTCGGTCCGCCTTGCGTTAGCGAGCCCTGGCCCTAGGATTGCAGCAACTGGGGACAGCTCAGCCCCCTGCTCAGCTCTTCTCCTTTTCCTAATTTAGTACTGACATTTAGACCAGCTAGGCGAATTTACTTAGCCTTTCCCTGACAGTTTATATTTGTGAGGTTATTTGCCATCCCTGATTAGTTAATTAACAAGGTGGGAAAGCAAAATAGATCCTGAAACGCATGGCTAATGTCTTCAGTCTAGCAACTCTTTAAGAGCCACTGAGAGCTTTAGGCTGTTTGCGGTGAGATGCTTTGGGCCAAGGTGCTGCCGGGAGAGCTAGCTCTTCAGTGTCTTCTGGTTGCCGGGGAAGGTTTTGGTAATAATTGCAAGGCTTTCTCTGCCTCTCCTTGCTTATGCTATTTACTGAGGGTCGCCAATCTGTGCTGAGTTATTTGATCTTCTTCATTTAAGCAAAGGAGGTTTTAGTATTGTTGAGCAAGTAGTTAAGGAAAACCAACCAACCAACCTGAGATTCAGGTAAGTTTGGATACTTGTCGGCTTTACCAGCTTACCCACCCCGTGCAGAAAACGTTGGTTCTTTCTGTGCTTTTCCCATCTCCCTGCTAGGACTGTATGCAGCTGGGTTGGTAATAGGGATTCTGATTTAGTACACAGACCTCTTGCTACCTGTGGTTTCCAGACCTGCCTAGGGACATTCTTTATGAGTGGGTTTAATTAGCACTTTTATCTGCCCATTAAGCCATACAGCCTGAAATCTCTTGTAATCAGGCACTGTTGTAGTGTTGAATCTTTAATAATATCTAATTCATGTTAATAGTGTACCTATAATAATCTTTCTATTGGTATGTCAGTTCTGCAAACCAGTACGTTTGGTATAGAAGCAGCAGTTTACTAGTAATATTATCATGGCAAAAACGATTCTCCAATAGATTTGCAACCCACTTTACTTAGGTAATGATTGCCAGAGGCTGTTAAGGCTTTTTATTCCTTTTTAAAGATTTTATTTATTTATTTGACACAGAGAGACAGCCAGAGAGGGAACACAAGCAAGGGAAGTGGGAGGAGAAGCAGGTTTCCTGCTGAGCAGGGAGCCTGATGTGGTGCTTGCCCCAGGACCCTGGGATCATGACCTGAGCTGAAGGCAGATGCTTAACGACTGAGCCGTCCAGGTGCCCAGGTTTTTTATTCTTTGATGCAGTAGGTGTTACTGATCGATGAGGTCATTCCTCCCCAGAGTAATGGTTTCAGTCACTGGGTCACTTAGATATTTTTTCAAGTGATAGCATCTGAATTTCTCCCCCTTGATGATTTCTTTTGGGACAGGTATGGAAACCACAAGATGTGGTTTTCATTTTCCAGCCTCAATTTTAAGAATAATTGAAGAATATTTATTGTGTTTGGGGGCTTCTATTAGAGCTGTGATGGTGATTTTATCAGCACACATATCAGATACTGTTTTGGGTGCTTTATAGATACTAAGTTATCTCATTCTCACCATGACCTTGTATGGAAACTACTGTCATCACCCCATGTTTCAGACAATGAAATCGAGGCCCAGTTGATTGACTCAGGTCTCATGATTAGGTTAGCCAGATTCTAATCTAGGGAACCTGAGTTCGGAGTCCACGGACTTAACCAGCCATTGTGCTATCCTACTTCTGTAGGTTATTCTTTCAAAATATATTTATTTCTACCTTCTGTCTGTACAACACTGCATTCTGTAGCGTGGCTGAAGAGTATTTACAGTGTAATAATCCATACTGGGGTAGGGGTTCTTGTTGTGGTCTTAACCCTTCTCCCAGTTAATGGGTGATGTTTGAGCCTTGCATTTCCTCATCGGAACAGCAGCAGCTGAAGCAGATGAACTAACTCGACTTAACCTCATGGGGTCCTGGAGAGATGGGAGGTTGAGAGGCTTCATCTTAAATACCTCAACATTATTTTATGCTGTTGTCACCAGGGTCATTCCTTTTGTAATTAAAAAAATGAAAGATGACCAGGAGAGAAGTCATCCTGTAGCATATGTGAGGGACAGTTTGGCATGACTCTGCAGGAGGCTTGGGGGTCTGATGATGGCAGGCTCTAGCGGCAGACCCAGGAGTTTTCAGAAGCAGGGTTGAAGGAAAACTCTGTCATGGAGTTTAACATCCTCCTTCCTTTTTTCTCTTCATCTATCCAGTGGATAAATCCTTCATGTGTGTGCCCCTTCCCACTCACTGCTGGTCCTGCTCCTACTCGGACGCCTCTTGGGTCAAACTTTGGGTGTGCTTCCCAAGTCTGTGCACCAAAGAAGCTGGGGTGGTGTCCAGTGACAGGATGTGGGAACCGGCAGAAGGATTCTGGGCCATTCTGGCTTGTGCTCTTGAAAGACCATCATTGGCATAAAAACTGGATTAGAGTGGAAATGTGAAACCAGGAAGACAGTTAGGAGATCTGGGCCAGAAGCTAGGATTGGACTGATGCAAACTGAGACAGGCAGTGGCATGAAGTAACAGAGGGAGGAATGGACCCCAAAAGACAGACCTCCCTGCCTGTCCTTGCCTGTCCACAAGCATCAGAGGAGAAGAACAAGTCAGTGTCTCCCTGGGGTGAGGGGGCACTGGAGAATCCCCGAATGGAGCTGGGGAGTCTGATGGGGTGGGGACGAGAGACAGCTATGTATGTCTGTTCCCCAAAGCTGGATAATAGACTGAGGCTAACGTAAGTCCCCTGCAGACGGAGAACAGATTTTCTTTCTTCTCAAGAAGGGAGTGTCCTATTTAAATACAGTGGAAAACTCCCTCTGCTTACTGAAGACTTTTTTTTTTTTAAGATTTTATTTATTTATTTGACAGAGAGAAACACAGCTAGAGAGGGAACACAAGCAGGGGGAGTGAGAGAGGGAGAAGCAGGCTTCCTGCCGAGCAGGGAGCTTGATGTGGGGCTTGATCCTGGGACTCTGGGATCATGACCTGAGTCGAAGGCAGTCACTTAACCAACTGAGCCCCCCAGGCGCCCCTGAAGACTTGTAACAGTATTTCCTGGTGGGGGTTGCAGACTCTTACTTGGACTTGCGGTTACATTGGGAATCTGGTGTTTATCTAAAGTTGTACCAGACATGTGGGTGATGCTTTTTTGTTCTTTCATCAGGAAGCCTTCTTTTGGGGGCTGCTGTTTTCCAGTGACACCTGTTAAATAAGTGCAGGAGAGCCAACGCACCTTGGGGAGTGCTTGGAATCATTACTGAGTTTTTCCTTCTAATGCAGATTATGGGGCACTTCAAAGAAGGCCTGGGTGAAAGGATTGCCACAAAAGGATCATCTGGAGGAAACAAGTAAGATTTATAGAGGAAACCACAAAGACAGGAAAAATAGTTGGGAGTATTATAAGTTTATTTTTCTCTTGTTAATTTATGTGTTTCTGGCTTAGGATGCAGCGTGTCTTGAATATTCATATTCATAATTTTATATGCTGAAATATGTCATCTCATAGTACATGGGGAAATAAACTCTATAATCTCAATTTTTTTTCTTGCCAGGAAAATATTACTCTAGGTCTTTCAATATCTTTTAGACCAAGATTCTTAAGCAGGGGCAGTTTTGCCCATTAGGGAACGTGTGGCAACATCTGGGACATTGTGGGTTGTCACAAATGGAGTACGTGCTTCTGTCATTTAGTGGGTGGAGACTAGGGAGACTGCTAGGCCTCCTACAATGCACAAGATAGCCCTCTACAACCAGAAATTGTTCAGCCCTAAATGTTGACAGTGTGGAGATTGACAAAATCCACTTTAGATTAAATTTTTTTTTTTTTTTTTTTTTACGAGGAGCAAGTTGACGCTAAAAGGAAGAAGAAGAAGGTCATATAAAGGGTTCCTTGACTCCCTAAAAGTGATAATAGTCCCCTCACTTCAGACCCCCAGGAGGGAGAACCAACTACACAAGTTGCTGGACTCCAGGCATCTGTCTGCCACCCAGGAGCTATTTCAATAGCTGGATTGCTCAACATGTTGCTGGCTTGGAACAGGAAGTGGAGGCCCTTGTAGTGGGATGAGGCTGGAGGGGTGATTTCTGGAGGCAGAAGCTTTGCGGGCCAAGAAGGGAAGCTGGGTCATGCCAGAATAATTTTTAAAAGTTCTAGGGAGTTTTTCAAAGGTGATTTTGTTGAGGACAGCGAGTGTGGGGCTTTAGAAGATGCTGCCTCTCTTCTGGGAGCTCATGACCCCTCTGGGTTATGGATCTGAGAATCTGAGGACTTCCCAGATCTTTCTGTGCTCAAACACAGGGCGGGGAGTGAAGGGACACTTGGTTTTGTTTTCAGGTTGTATCTGTGTCCTCTCCCTACACCCCTTTAAAAGCTTTTTTAACGGTGGTATATTTATTTATTTAATTTATTTATTTTAGATTTATTTTAGTTTATTTATTCCAGAGAGATAGAGGGGAGAGAGAGAGAGAGAGAGAGAGAGAGAGAGAGAGAGAGAGAGAGAGAATGAGAGGGAGGGAAGGTCAGAGGAATAAACAGACTCCCTGCAGAGCAGGGAGCCCAATGGGGGACTCAATCCTGGGATCCCAGGATCATGACCTGAACCGAAGGCAGTCACTTAAACAACTAAGCCACCCTGTTGCCCCTATGGTACATTTTAAATATAGACTCAAATTGAGAAAAACATATAACAGTCCCTTGTTCAGCTGACGCCAAGCTTCAAGGATTGTCAGCTCCTGGCCAATCTTGAATTTTACTCCATCACTAGTAGACTCCCTCCCTTCCTCCTGCTTTTTTTTTTTTTTTTAATCTAGGAGATAGCTTACATAATTCCTGATCACCTGCCTCCTAGGAGAGGCTTGATAGGGAAGGAGGGAAGTGATTTTCCGGTGCTGGGTCTCCCTGGAGGATAGCTGGTAATGGGCATGGATGATTCTGAGAGCCGTGAGAGCCCAGGACATAGGCCTTGGGCCCAGGTACATCTGGATTGGGGGCACGGGGCTCTTCTTGGGGGGAGGGGAAAGTACAGGTGACTAGGGACAAGTTTCGTTCTTTTGAAGCCTCCTGGGTGGACAAGCCTACCTTGAGTCTCTGCTGGTAGAGATGTGTTCCTGGGTTTTGCAGTTGAGGGTCCTCTTGGTTCCTGGAGGGCACTTCATCTGCATGTTTTCTTGTGGGATGACCCCCTTCCTGTTGCATGACTCGTGAGATGTATACTGTACAGTATAAAGCCAAGTGTTCTGTGTGGCCCTCTGGCCCTGGCTTGAGGGGTCTTCACTGCCTGACGCCTGCCTGGAGAGCACAGGGCAGGGTAGGAGTGGGCGAAGGAGGCATTATTTCCAGGGGTTTATGATCCTTATTTGCAGCAGTGGCTCCCCTGTATTTGTTGGTGGACATCCAGCTGTCCCCTTGTTGTCACTGGCTGTCCACACCAGACGGAGACACCATCACGATCTGTACTTGGCAAACAGGGCTTTGCTTTTTAAAGTTGTGTCTCTGGGAGCTACAGGATTAAAAAAATTTTTTTAAGGCCATTGGAGAATTAGCATGCATTGACTTGACTTTGGTGTTGTGTTGAAATACGCATACGAAAAATAACTTTAGAAGTTGAGAGAGTTCTTGAATAATCAGATAATTGATGTCTGTGAATTTTAATTAGTGCTGGTTTCTATACATGTCGACATTCTGGACTAAGTTCACAGGCAGCTCCTTTAGTGTGAAGTTCTGGAGCCCTAAAGGGCTGTATTTCCCATCCTTATTTTACTTATTAAATACATTTTTACCCTTTCTTTATTCTGCATCGAGGCGTAGGTGGCATCAGCCGATTCTAAACATCCCGCTGTATCTGCTGTTGTGGGTTTTCAGGTGTCACACCTTTCTATGGGGACAGCAGCTCGTAATCTGTGAATAGCAGTTATTTACTCTGGGCCTCTATTGGGTGTCAGGCACTTCGCTCACATTTCCTCTATTCCTGAGGACCCTTCTAGATAGGACTTAGTAGCCCCATTTTGCAGATGAAGAAACTGGGGCTTCGAAAGATTAAGGAATGCTAGGAGGTAGCCCTGGGTCTTAACCCAGGTTTGTTTGATTCTGAAGCCTGAATACTTTCCACTAAACCTTGTCTCTCATGGTGAAAAGTTGGTGGGAGTTTGTAGGAGGGTTGGTAGAGAGGATGGGGCAGGTGCTGTGAACGGGGCTGAGGGGCCTGATTATTTACCTAATGAAATCCTCACACTGAACCCCCCGGACACATTTGCTTTTGAATGTGATAAATTACTTGTGTCCTATTATTTTTGAGCTGAATGTATAAAACAGAATCACACCCTGGAAACCCCGAGCCAAATTTGGTCCCCAGATGTGTTTTTTTGATCTGTACTGTGTTTTATTTTTTAAAAATTGGATTAGTTGTCATCATTTAAAAAGTGGGAGATTTCACACTGAAATTTCCAAAGTTCTTGGTTTCTCTTGAGCCCTCAGAAGATCTGGCCACACCAGGCCCACATTCCTCCTTGGCAGTAGTTAGAAAGAGTGGCTGCTCCTAGCTTTCCTTCTTGCTACTCTGTCCTCTTCACTCATTTGTGTTACTCACCAGGACTGAGAAGGCACTTGAGTTCCAGGCACCTCATAGAAGTTACGCACATTCTATCTGCCGGTGTCAGGGATGCGTTAGGGGAGGCTTGTTCTGTATTAAACTGAACGGTCCCTGGCAGTTTTTCCCTTTGCAGAGCACCTGGAGAGGATGACTGTACTTGGCATATGAACAGACACAGCCACACCCCCCTGTAGCCCCCCCCCCATGGTGGCTAATTGGACTCTGGATGGGTTCTTGGACTAAGGTGAACCAGTTAGATATTTGGGATTTGAAGCAGTTGAGCTGGGAAGCCTCAGGCAGGAGGCACTTCTGGATTCAGGCTGACAGAAGTGATGCTATAGAAAGATAGGTGAGTGAGCAAAGAAGCTGGATGGCAGGGAGGCGGCAGGGAGGTGAGAGAGCTCTTGGCAGGGGAGAGGGTGGAGCTGACTGGTCTCTGCTCTCACTGGACTTCCTGTAGTGGGGTTTCTGTGTAGCCACAGCCCTCACTCTGGGATTTACTGAGTGTTTACTATAGGGCTGGGTGCTGTTCTAAATCTTGTGATAGATCAGGGAATAAAAATAGACAAAGGTCTTATTCTCATAGAGCTTATATTTGGGTAGGGGGAAAACAAACAACTCTGAACAGAAAAGCAAATAAACATGAAATATGTAAAGTGGTGATAAGTGCAAGGAAGAAATAGGAACTGAGTAAGGAAATAGAGTGGAGGTCAGGGGTAATGCTGTTATGTTAGAGAGGTTGTTCAAGGAAGGCCTCTTGATACAGTGTTATTTGAGCAGAGTTGTAAATGAAGTGAGGAGTGAGCCATGAAGAAATCTAGAGGTGCTGCAGAAAGTTCTGCAAGTGCAAAGGCCCTGAGGTAGGAGTATGCTTGACTTATTTGAAGAATAGCAGGGATGGTAGCCGAAATGCAATGAATAATGGGAGAGGGAAAGTTGGAGGAATATAGAGCTTCATGTCTATATTAAAGACTGATTTTATTCTGCTGAGGTAGGAAGCAATTGGAATATTTTGAGCACAGGTGTATGACCTGGCTTCTGTTTTGAAAAGTGTAAATGCTATATGGAGAATAGACAGTAAGACAGCTAAGGTGAATCCAGGACAACCAATAGGAGGCAGAGAAATAGTCCAGATAAAATACAATGGTGGCTTAGATTGGGGTGGAGGTGGAGGTGGTGAGAAGTGGGCAAGTTCTGAATATATTTTGAAGGTAGAATTGACAGGACTTGAGGATGTATGTGGTATTAGATGTGAGAGAAAGAGAGGAGTTGAATGATGCCAACCTTTGTTTTTTTTTTTCTTTTCTTTTTTTCATTCCAACCTTTGTATAAAAGCATTGCTGTGTTAGTTGGCATTTCTTCTTCTTTTCCTGAAAAACATTCAAAAGCAACAAGGGAGGTGAAAAAATAATAATGAAAACCTTGCAAACTATTCAATTTTTGGCAAAATTAGGAGAGAAATTTAATCTATAAGCGTCAAAATGTGTGTGAAGAGGGGCTCCTGGGTGGCTCGGTTGGTTAAGCAACTGCCTTCGGCTCAGGTCATGATCCCGGAGACCCGGGATCGAGCCCCACATCAGGCTCCCTGCTCGGCGGGAGGCCTGCTTCTCCCTCTCTTACTCCCCCTGCTTGTGTTCCCTCTCTTGCTGTGTTTCTCTCTGTCAAATAAATAAAATCTTTTTTTAAAAAAATGTGTGTGAAGAGAGAGTCCTGAATAAATGAGATCAGGTGGAAGGCTTGTGGGAGGAAATGAAGAGAAGCAGCATGGAGATGGTGAGAAAGCCTAGTAGCTACAGATCTTAGAAAGTTCTAGAAAATCATGCTCTTTGAGGTAAAAAGTGCAACCTGATGTGAAAAAACTCCGTTCCTTGCTTGTAGCAAGTGTTATAAGAACTGGGTGTGAGACTGGAAGAATATACCTTCCTGGGATGTAGTTTGGCTCAAAGAAGCAAAAGAAGTGGGGTTACCTGAAAAACCACACTGGCAAGCCACCATGTTTACGGAAGGTATTCTGTGTCTGTGGGAGCAGGGAGAAGAAGGCCTTTGGATTGCAAAAAAATAGCTCATCTGAAAGAGTATCATGGTTATCTTCCCTCCCCTGGCCAGAAGAGCCTCCCACAAGTACTGTAATTGCCAAGGAAAACTAACTTATTCAATGGCAACAAAGAAGGAAATGGTAGCCTTCTGTTTCTGATAATGGTAGGCAAGGTTATGTGGACCAGAGTTCCTGCTGAAAGATATTAAAATGTTTGGGTATATTTTTTAAGTTAAAGAAATTAAATTTCCTTAAAAGCACTAAAGAACTGAGGAGAGAGAAAGAACTGAGGAGAGAGAAAGGCACTAGAAGGTGGAAATCTAAGGTCTAGTAGGAACCTAGAGGGATGTGCCCATCACTGGAAGGCTTAAGTTGCTTTTGCCCTGAGAACATTTGTTGATTCTAGTAAAATAGGGCTTTGGTTTTGGCAGCCTTGCAGGACAAAGAGGTTAGAAGTCAAAGTTGGTAGCTTACCCAAGGTGGAGAGTCTCATAGGAGACTATTTCCACATAAAGCTGGAACTACTCAGGGTAAAGGTGAACCAGAAGTAAAACCATCTCTCCCTTCCCCACTCAGAGACAGCAGAGAAGGTTGCCCAGGTATTGAAAGGAACAAGAGGAAAGGAAAAGGTAGGTTGTAATCACTGGCCAGATTTAGCACAGATTTTGATTTTTGGGCACCTGGGTGGCTTAGTTGTTGGGCATCAGCCTTCGGCTCAGGTCATGGTCCTGGAGTCCCAGGATCGAGCCCCGCATCGGGCTCACTGCTCAGCGGGAGGCCTGCTTCTCTCTCTCACTCCGCCTGCTGTATTCCCTCCCTAGCTGGGTTTCTCTCTGTCAAATAAATCAATAAAATCTAAAAAAAATAACCTTGATTTTACAGAACTGCTGCTATGAATTTGGTTTGACCATAAGCTTCTTATGGTTGCTAGTGCTATCCCCCTCCTTTTTGTGAGACCCTGGACTTGTCCTTATTACATGAAACCAGCAATGAAGCCACCATGTTGGAAAGCATAGGAGAGAAATTGCATCCAAGTGACATTTTTAGAGCCATACCTGGTTTTTCTCTCATTGCTTGAGCTGATTTGAGCTGTATTTTTTTGTTATTTGGAATTGAAGGAATCAAAACTGACACAAGAATCTACAGAAAGATCAGGAAAGAAGAGAGTTTAATTCAGAAACACATACATTTCACCTCATTGGATTGGATATTCTTCAGTCATCTTTGCTATGGATTCTCTTTTCCCAATTTTTAAAGCTGGAGTATGGCCAGGTTCAGGTCTTAGACCTCTTTTCCATTTCTAGATGATTTTTTCCTGTTTTATAGTATTAAATATCTATTTGTACATGACTCCTAAGTTTATGTCTCCAGTTTTCATTATTCTTCTGCACTTCAGACCCATATATTCATCTGCCCACTTTGATTCCACACTGGAGTGTCTAACAAGATCTGAAACTTAACATGTCTTATACAAAACTTCTGATTTTTAACTTTCCTACCCTGAACCTGCTCCTTTCCCTTTATTCTCAGGCTTATTTTTTTTAAAGATTTTATTTATTATTTATTTGACAAAGAGAGAGAGATCACAAGTAGGCAGAGAGGTAGGCAGAAAGAGAGGAGGAAGCAGGCTCCCTGCTGAGTAGAAAGCCTGATGCAGACCTCCATCATAGGACCCTGAGATCATGACCTGAGCCAAAAGCAGAGGCTTTAACCCACTGAGCCACCCAGGAGCCCGATTCTCAGGCTTATAAAAGGGTACTACCATCTATCCAGTTGTTAAGACCAAAAACTGAGAAATTATCCTTGAGTCTTCTCTTTTCTAATAATTCCCACATTTAGGTCAGCATGAAGTCCTGTTGACTCTGCCTTCAAAACATGGACTGGGTCTGAGCACTTAACCTGGCCTCCAAGTGTTCCCACTGTCATCCAAGCCATCATCATCCTTTGCTTGGATTATTGCAATAGACTTACCCAGTCTATCCTATATACATAATTAGAGGAGTCCTTTTTTTTTTCCCCCTGAGAGGGAGAGGGAGACAGAGAATCTTAAGCAGGTGCCATGCCAGAGCCAATGTGGGGCTTGATCTCAGAACTCTGAGATCATGACCTGAACTGAAATTAAGAGATGAACACTTATCCAACTGAGCCGCCCAGGCACCCCTAGGAGATCTTTTAAAAAATAAATAATATCATGTTACTTGCCTGCTCCAAGCCAGCGTTTTTCTCATTACATTTAGAATACCCCAAATCATTACCACACTCTATAGGACTGTGTATAGTCTGGCTCCCTGCTAGGTTTCTAAATTTATCTTCTGTTTCTTTCTCTCTTACTTACTATGCTAGAGTTATACTGGCCTCTTTGCTGTTTCTGGACTGTCCCAAGTACTGTTACTATCTCAGGATCATTGCAGTTCTTTCTGATCTTATTATGGCTCATTCCATCACATCATTCAGGTCTATGATCAGATATAACCTCTTCAAAGTGACCTTCTCTGATTCTTGCCATAAAATCATCCTTGCCTTCCCCCTCTTCACACTCTTACCCTGCTATATTCCTCAGAATTCTTGTCACAATCTTGTTTTTTTCTGTTTTCTTCACTAAGTTTGGGCTTTGAAAGGAGGAGTGTTGTCTTATGTAATGCTTATTCCTACCACTGGAATGGTGTCTGGGTTATGGTTTGAGCCAATACATATTTTTGAATGGCTTATTAAATGAAATTCGAATTATAGAGATAGCACATCACATTTTTTAAATTTTAATTTAATTTTATTTTCTTATCATAGTTTCTAAGAGACATGTTATTTAACAAGAGGTTTTGAGAAAGTGGTTCAGCATTTAAGGATCCAACAGATTGCTATTATTATTTTTTAAAGTAAGCTTTATGCCCAACATGGGATTTGAACCCATGACCTCAAGATTGAGAGTTGCATGCTCTACCAACTGAGCTAGCCAGATACTCCTAAATAGATTATTAATAAGAGGGTATTATGAACAATTTATATCAACATGTTTGAAAATTTAGATAAAATAAATAAATTTCTTTAAAGCCTGATATATCAAAATTAACACAAGAAGAAATAAAAAATCTGAGTGGACCTATATGTATTAAAGAATTGAATTCATTATTAAAGAACTTCTTACCAAACAGATAAACAAACAAACAAACAAACAAACAAACAAAGAGGCTCTGTAAGCCCATATGGTCTCTCTGATAAAGTCTTCCCAATGTTTAAATGAAGTAATAACAACAATCTTACACATTTCCCAGAGAATAGAAAAAGATGTAACATGTTCTCACTCGTTCTTAAGGAAAACCTTTATACCAAAACCTGATGAGGACATAATAAGAAAATTAAAGACTGAGTTCTCTCATGGACATTGATATGGAAATCCTAAACAAAATATAGTCAAAGTGAATTCAATAATGTATAAAAAGGATAATATGCTATAACCAAGTGGGGCAGGTTTCAGGAATTCACAAGTAGTTTAACATTTGAAAATAAGTCAAAGTGATCCCCCACAATAACAGAATAAAGAGAAAATACATATAATAATTTAAATTGATGTGGAAAAAAGATTTGATAACATTCAACATTGATTCATGATAAAAAAGAATAAGTCTTAGCAAAATAAATTCCTTAATCTAATAATAAGTACCTACAAATAAAACAAACATTACACTGGATAGTGGAATGTTGAAAGCTTTCTCTTTGGGATGTCTACTATTACAACTTCTATTTAACATTGCATTAGAACTTCTAGCCGTTGCAACAAGGGCAGAGAAAGTAATAAAACTGTCACTCTTAAGAGGCAAAATGATTGTGTATTCAGAAAATCGAAAAGACTCTTTAGATAAGCTCTTGGAATTAATAAGAAAATTTAGCAGGCTGTTGGATACAAGGTCAATATATAAAAATCAATTGTACTTCTGTATACTAGTCACAAAGAATAGATAATGAAATTTAAAAAATCATACCATTTACAATGGCCTCAAAAACACCAAATTCATAGGAATAAATGGTAATAGAGATGTACAAGATCTCTACACTGAAAACAAGAATATGTAGTGAGAGAAATTAAAAAAGAATTTAGTAGATGGAGAGATATACTATGTTCATAGACTGGAAGACTCAATGTTATAAAGATGTTAATTCCCCCAAATTTATCTGTATCTTTTTATTTTATTTATTTAATATTTTATTTTATTTTATTTTATTTTATTTTATTTTTTCATTAAATATTTTATTTATTTGACAGAGATAAACAGCCAGAGAGGGAACACAAGCAGGGGAGTGAGAGAGGGAGAAGCAGGCTTCCTGCTGAACAGGGAGCCCGATGTGGGACTCGATTCCGGGTCTCCGGGATCATGACCGGAGCCGAAGGCAGTCGGTTAACCAACTGAGCCACCCAGGTGCCCCGGCACTCATATTATTAATAGCCTCAAACCAGAAGTAAACCAAATGTCCAAAGGCAGTAGAATGGATAAATAAATCATAGTATATTCATATAATGGAATGTATACAGGATTAAGAATAAGTAATCTATAACTAACTTACAAAGACATGGATGAATTTCACAAGCATGACATAGAGAAAAACCAGATACCAAAATGGGCAGAACTAATCTTCAGTGATATAAATCAGGAGAGTGGTTGCCTAGAGGAGGTAATGACTGGAAGAGGAACTCAAGGGGGCTTCTTGGGTATGGATCGTGTTCTGTTTTCTGCACTGGATGGTGTGGCTCATGATGTGGCAAACAGGGGTGTTGCACAGAGGGTGCATGAACTTTACTTTGCATTTTTCAAATTTCCTACAAGTTTGTGTTGCTTTATTAATTGAAAGATACTAATCAGGATGATTAAATTCTGTCTGTATTTTACCAGCTTCATGACAAGGATGAAACTCCTAGCAAAGGCATTCTTTCCCCATCCTTCTTGGCTGTCTATCTGCCTCTGTTCCACAGGGCATCCTACCTTCATTTTTCTACAGAACATGAATACGTTTTCCTTGGAAAGAATTCAAATGATAAAAGCATATAGAGAAAAATGTGGAAGTCTCCTTCTCAGTTTCACTGCTCTCCCATGATTTTTTTCTGTGCATTTGCTCATGTATGTATATCTAGATATGAAGTTTTTTTATTATTTTAATTTTTAATTTTTTTCTTATTTTACTTTTTCAGCGTTCCAAGATTCACTGTTTATGCCCTGCACCCAGTGCTCCATGCAATTTGTGCAATCAGATATGAAGTCTTTTTTAAAACATTAAATGGGATACTTGCCCTCTACTTCTTAATCACATGCTGCTCTTTGCTGTTCCTTGGACTTCCATGCTGTTTCACCCTGATGTGACTCACCAAAAGCCCCCTTGCCCTTTCCTCCAGTCCCTGTGCAACCAGCAATTACAGCATGTAATTATTGGATATTTTTACTAAGGACTTTGGAAGGGGGACGTTCAAAAGGGACAAGGCATGACAGAAGGAAGACACTGCCATAGCCATGCAGGCAGCCGAAGGACGAGGGGCAGTGTGGCAGCACACCAGTTCTAGTTCTTCATTGAGGTTTTTGTCCTTCTGGTTCCTTGTACTTATGACACATCCTCCTGCCTGGGCAGCTAGGACATTCCACATTCATTGCCCTGGAGCAAGTGACATAGTGGAATCCAGATCAGTGCTTCGTTTTTTATTTTCCAAACCCTGGTCCTCATGAGGGCACCAAAGGACTCAGTGCATACACAGTAGATTTAGAAGGGTGCCTGATGGACAAGAGAAGGTTTTTCCAGCACCTGCCATCCTCCTCCCACCCATTCCCACTGTGGTAATGGTGTTCTTGGTGAGCGGAGGGGGAAGCTAGGGGGGAAGGAGGAGAGGCCCATGTGTGTGCCCCCCGAGGAGGCTGGCTGTGTATCTAGGCTGAATCCTGAAGGGCGGTGACTTCGGAAGTCCCTCACAAGTCTGTGGAGCCAGGTATCGGGGGAAGGCTGTGCTCCTGTATATAGTAAAGCCCAGGACAGTGGTGTGACTCTCCCAGTGCCTGGAGGGTCCAAACAGAGGTGGCTTTTTGCCCTCTGGAGGCAGAAAAGTCCCCCCCGCCACGCATTCTCCAGAGTCCTTGTGCAGCAAAGGGCAGAAAAAGTGCTCCTGAGAGGGGCAGAGGGGCTTGGAGGTTGGCTTAGAGAAGGCTGAGGAGGTCTGCACTCAGGAGGTCTCTGGGGGACTCTGAGTGACCAGTGATCTGGGGCTGGAGGGGAGAGAGGTGGTGTGGGCAGAGGCTGGGTGATGGAGGCATCTCGGAGGACCAGGTGCCCCTCCACCTCTAGCACCTTGGCACTCACCGAGTAAGGCCTGGGAATTTATTTATTTATTTTTATTTTTAAGAAGATTTTATTTATTTGAGGCAGAGAGTGTGAGTGAGCGCAAGCAGGAGGGAGGGGCAGGGGGATAGGGAGAAGCAGACTCCCTGCTGAGCAGGGAGCCCATGTGGGACTCAATACAGGGGCCTGGGATCATGATCTGGGCTGACCGCAGACACTTAACTGACTGAGCCACCCAGGCACCCAGGGCCTGGGAATTTAGATGTAACTCTGTGGGGGTGAGGTTGGGGGAGAGACTGTGAACTATGTGCAATTAGCAAATGGAGCACTTAAATATAAATTAGATGATTAGAGAACAGTAAATTTGCATTCCTTGCACACCTGAGTTTGAGAACTGAGAATTGTGTCCATTATAATCAAAAGAGAAGAGCTTTGCTTTTATTTCTTTGCCCTGGTTGTGGTGCCATTGGGCTTTGGTATGACTGGCCAGGGGCCCAGGGATTTCCTGAGGAATGGTCTGCAGGAGCGGTCTCACTGTCTCCCCTGCTTGGCTGCGGGGGTTGAGGGGTGCGGGGAGAACCATGGGCCTTTGGAGACCAGCGCAGGTCTGGCAGCCACAGGCGTGTGTGCCCCTGCACCTGGAAGTTAGCAGATTAGGGAAGAATGAAAGCAGCAGAGTGGGACCTTTCTGGATGAGACTCTCCAGGAACCCAACCTATAACATACTCAGAGTTGATGCCGAACAATTCAAGAGCTGTAACTGAAAACCAACAAGGAACTGTGGATTTTTTTTCCCCCTAAAATAACCTCCATGCTCAACGTGGGCTCGAGCTTATGACCTGGAAATCAAGAGTTGTGTGCTCTATAGACTCAACCAGCCAGGCGCCCCAGGATTTGTTTTTCAACTCATTAAATTTGGGGGAAGATGCGTGTCTCTGACTTGCATTAATTCAAGTTGGTTAAGTGATTTTCAGGCCCATGTTTATCAAGCGTTCATTGAATTGATTCTGGAAATCACCTGGCAACTTTAGCTTCATTGGTGCCCAGAAATTTCGCTTCATTGGACATCGCAACACAACAAGCTAATGGCGATGAGAGGACAGAGTGGCGGCCCTGAGCTATTCGGGAGGAAGTTTCTTTGGAGCTGCACTAGGGACTCTTTGAAGCTGGGGATGTAAGTCCTTTTGGTGGCCTAGGTTTATTTGTTCTCTGCTGTCTCCCCATTATTTTAGACTTTGCTGATCTTTGCCACAAATCCTATTGTACTCCTCTCCTCTGACCCCTTTCTCTCCCTGCCTTCCTGCTGATTGCCTCTTTGCTCTGTGCTATGGGCTCTTGCTTTTCCTTCTTCTCCTCCAAAATCTGACCCCACTTGCCCCTGGCTCCTTCTTTCCTTGTGATGTGCCCACTGTTGCTCCCCTGCAGCTCTGTTGTTAACTCTGTAGCAGGTTTGTTTTGTTTTGTTTTTTTGTTTTGTTTTGTTTTGTTTGTTTTTTTTTCCCCACCTCACAGACTCTCCACCAGCTGGGAAGGAACATGTATCTGCTCTTCAGGAAATGCTGTCTTTTGGGTGGAAAAGGACTGGTTTCCTGGCAGTGCCAGAATGAAGATCCTTCTCTGTTGGAAACAAACAAAACCCCTTTATCTGGGGAACTTCCTGTTTCCTCCAGTGAAAGCTGTGCTTCTCAAATATGGGGAGTCATGCCAGGGGCACATGAAATCATAGGATAAACTGGGCACATCTTCCTGGATGTTACTTGGAACTTTGGGGGAAAATCATTTTGAATTTTTCTTCCTCATTAGAACTGCCACATGGTTGAAGAATAAAATTCACCTGGCATTTAATGATTAAACAGGAGATATAAAAATTTCATGCTTCCAGTAAGCTGCTTTGGATTATGTCTTCAGACTACTTCTATGTTGTCAGGGAGTACTTCAGGGGAGAATTTTGAGAAACACATAAAGCATTCTGTGGAAGTGGCAGACTGCTATGGGGTTGACCCAGTGAATTCAGCACCTTGGCCTGACTTAATGAAGCTGGAAAAAAACTTTGAAATATTAATAGAGATTTCTTTCCTCTCCAACCTTTAAAGTTACCTGATACCCCCTACTTATTCTGTTATTAATTCATTGCCTAGGGAGCATTTGGATTGCTATAGCAGAAATGTAAAGATAACAAAACAGGGTTTCTATCGAGATTTTATATTCTATTGAGATTATACATATAATATATATATATATTGAGAGAGAGAGAGAGAGAGAGAGAGAGAGAGAGATTATATGCATATAATCAAAAGTCTTGCTGTTCATAGCAGAGACCAGCAAGACTTTTGATTTGTGAGCCTTGGATAATGAATATCGAAAGTGAATCTCTTTGAAGTAATCAAGGTGTTCTGGGTTGAAGTGTGTTTCCTTCACAATTTATATGTTGAAATACTAACCTCCAGTAGCTGAGAATGTGACCTCATTTGGCGATAGGGAGTTACAAAGGTAATCGACTTAAAATGAGGTCTTTAGAATGGGTTCTAGTCCAACATGACTGGTGTCCTTATAAAGGAGGAGAGATTTGGACACAGAGATGTACATAAAGGAACGATCATGTGAAGACACCTAGGGAGAAGATGGCCATCTATAAACCAAGGAGATGCCCGGAACAGACCCTTTGCTAAGCCCTTGGTAGGAACTAATATCTTGTCAATATCTTGCTGGCAAACTTTAGCCTCTGGAACTGTAGACAGTAAATTTCTGTTTGTTTGTTTGTTTGTTTTTAAGCTCCACAGTTTATGGCAGCCCTAGCAAAGTAATACACAAGGGATAAAGTTATGCCATAAACCACAGATTGGAAATATCATGTTTCCTTAAATCCAAGATGTTATGAATTGTAAGATATACCACAATTTAAGAGATGTCTATGTGTAAAGAAATGTACATCTTATAATCAATAAATATGGTAGTGTAGATGAGGAACAAAAGTACCTTGCTCTATAAACTAATTAACATGGCCTAAAATAGGATGGGGAAAAACCAGAGGAGCTGTGCTACAGCTTATATTGCCATGGGTTCATGGAAAGAGATCCAGTGTCCTATCTTTATGCAACGGGCTGATTCTTGAAGGGGGAGTGAGGTGAATCCAAGAGCAGGGACATCATAACCTCACAGTCATTCCCGCTGATTCCTGGGGTGGAGCCTTGTAGGGAAGTTCTTTGTGTCATCATGGCACAGCACCAACAAGAGTGCAAAAGGGCCGGGTGACATGTGTAAGATTGAGATTAGAGAGTAGCACAGAATAGTGTCCACTGGTCTTCCAGATAGTTTTGAAGTAGCAAAGAGAAAAGTGGGGGAAGACATTGAGAGTGGGTGATCCAGTGAACCCAAAGGACCATGTGGTTGAGATTAAAAAGATGCAAATGACCCTTGTAGGTTTGTTGGTTGAAGGTCAACATGAGAACCAAGGACATCAGTGAAGGATTTGGTGGGGATAGAGACCAATGACTAAAGATTGGGTGAGAGGAAGGCAGTGCAATAGAAGCCAGGGTAAGCACCAGGTGCCCAAATGCCTGAGCCATGTTTGATAGAACCTTGGCAAGAAGGATAATAGTGGTGTGATATTTTGAAACCATTAAGGTTTAGCTTGAAATGATTGCTCTTACCTAGAAGTGACTGGGTTTACCTTGGAAATAACCTAGATTGAATTTCTGATTTTGGAGGGAATGGGGGGGGGGTCAGGACAGAAATTAATTATGATTAAAGTTTGACAAAAATGTATTTGACATCATACACTTGTTTAGATTTAATTTTTTAAAACTCGGTACACCAATTTTTACTTCTAACCCGTTGCCCACTCCCCTACCCCCACATTATACAGATTTCACTTACACGAAGGACATTTGATTGTTTGTCTTATCCATTTCCCCTTAGTTTCCTAACCTGCTGTGGGTTACAGACCACTTGAGCATGCGATGAAAACTGGGACGGTTTCTGTAGAAATATGCATGTGTATGCACATAAATATCGAATTTGGCATGTAATTTCAGGGAATTTCCAGACACTCTAAAACCCCTCACACTGTAAAAAAAAAAAATGGAAATAAAGCATTGATTTGTGTTAATAGAAATGTATTAAGAATTCTGGTTCAAGATAACAGACTTGGGTACATTCATTCCTCCCCCCCGCCCCCCGCCTTCCTAGAAACCATGAAATGACAGTTAAATATGTAGAAAGAAATGAATCCATGACAGCTCTGAAAACAGGAAGGAGTACTATGGGTAGACAAGAGATTTCATCAAGTTTCTGGAAGATGGAAATTAGATGAGCTTGCATTTTAGTCTTTCTAAGATTCAATATATAATAGGAAACCATGGCCTACAGCTTAAATAGGGGAATCCAAGGGTGGGAGCTTTCTTCAGAGAGGCTCTAAGCTTGGCATTGGTACATATAAAGGATCAAAGTGAGCTCTGAGGCAGCAAGATGTCCTCAGTACATTTTGGGTGAAGTAACTCCTTCCTTTCTTTGATGTGTATAGAGTGGTTTGAATTATAAGAATTGTTTTTATGAACTTCTGAAAGGTTTGCTAAAGGAAAGCTCAGGTATGAAGTTGGCACAAGGGAGGAAGGCAGAATAATATTTGCAGCAGACCCGGGAGATAAAATGGAAATCCTGGGGGTTGAGCCAGAGGATAAAAAGGAAAGCCATCTCAGCTAGGAGGAAAATACTTTTAAGTGCCCACTTTTGCCTGACTGTAGTGAAAGTTCCAAATCCACCTGCCTGCTCTCCACCAGGTATTCCAAAGAGAAGGATCTCCCCACACAAAGGCTATATATAGCCTGCCTTCATATTCAGAGCAGACAGACCTTCTTAACCACAAAGGAAACTTTCAATGAGTTGTCTATCCTATTTACAAAGTCCTTCACCAATAAATATAAATGGTGAACTAGGATGACCTGAATTCTGAGGGAAATCAGCACCATAAAAAACAAAGACCAAGGTAAACAAGAAGTCACCTGAGGGGTTATGGAAATAGTAAAAGCAATCCAAAGATTTTTACAGAGATAAAATGATGATACGTTGCTATGAAAAAGATGTAATTAGGAGAAAAGAATTCTCAGAAATTAAAAATATGATTGTTGAAATTTAAAAATGCAGTAAAATGTCTGAAGATAAGAAAGGACATTGATAAATTACAAACGAGTAATGGGAAGATGGGTGGAAAAAAATCTTTCTGAACCTAGTACAAAAAGATAACAAATATAAGAGATATGTAAAAAGATAATAAATATGGTTTGAGAAGGCCCAATATCTGTATAATAGATGCAAAGGAAATCATCAAAGAAGTAACAGGATAAACTTTCTCTGAGCTACGGTGCCTGGGTGGCTCAGTGGGTTAAAGCCTCTGCTTTCGGCTCAGGGATCTCAGGGTCGACCCATGATCTCAGGGTCCTGGGATTGAGGCCCTCATCGGGTTCTCTGCTCAGCAGGGAGCCTGCGTCCTCCTCTCTCTGTCTGCCTCTCTGCCTACTTGCGATCTCTCTCTCTCTGTCAAAGAAATAAATAAAATCTTTCAAAAAATTAAAAAACCCTTTCTCTGAGCTAAAGAATCAAATTCTTGAATTAAGAGGAACCCACTGAGTGCTAAGCAGAATAAATGAGAAAAGATCCAAACAAGACACACTCTGATGGAATTTCAGTACTCTGTAAATGAAGACGAATACTATGAAAGCTCTCAGCAAGAGGAAAAATCAGATTATTCACAAGGCATTGGGGGATATATTAACATATCACTTCAGTAGTCAACATTAGAGGCTAGGAGACAGTAGAATAATGTTTTCAGCTTTCTAAGGGAAAGTAAACCAAGAATTCTGCATGCTGCTGTATTAATTAGGGTGCTTTTGACTGTAAGGAGCAGAAAGCCAACCTAAAATGGCTTAAATAGGAAGGAAATATATTATCTCTCATTATACAAAATTCAGAGGTAGGACATCAGAAGGGCTGGTAAATTCATCAGCTTAATAATGATAAATGACAAATGCTTTCCTGATTCCTCTGCCATTCTGCTGTGTCATCCTCAACTTTTTTTTAAAAGATTTTATTTATTTATTTATTTGACAGAGGGAGAGAGATCACAAGTAGGCAGAGAGGCAGAGAGAGAGAGGAGGAAGCAGGCTCCTGCTAAGCAGAGAGCCCGATGCAGGCCTTGATCCCAGGACCCTGAGATCATGACCTGAGCCGAAGGAAGAGGCTTTAACCCACTGAGCCACCCAGGCACCCCATCCTCAACTTTTTGGGTTTGTTCTCAGGCTGGTTCTTCTCTAGTGGCAAGATGTCCACAGTAGTTCCAGGCACCACACCCAGAAACCACAGTCTCTAGAGGAAGACAAAAATGTCTCTTATTCAGATGCTCTGAGGTACTTTTCTTCATGTTTTGTTCACTAATATTTTATCACATGTGTTTTCCTCAGCCAATCATTGGAAAGATAGTAGGATAACCATATTGACTTAGACAGGTCAGGAATTAGCCTGAGTGGACTCATGAAGAAGGAGGATACCTATACCAAAGAAGATCCTATAATGAGAAGCACTGAGATGGGAGTAGAGGAATGTTGTGACACACAGTAGTGTCTGCTGTACCAGCTACATGAATAATTAAATGTGAGAATAAAAGAAACATTTTCAGACATGTAGGGACTCAGGAAATTTTTTCTTTCCACCTAGCCTTTTCAAAAGAGAACAATTACTGGAGTGTATTTTCTAGCCAAACAGTAAATGATCAAGAAATGATGAGAACATTGATCCCCAGAAACCATGGTAATAACTCAGTAGGGCAACAGAAATAAATCCCAGTATAACAACTGGAAGCAGATCTAGAAGGCAGCTGGAACGGGTAATAATCGAAGTCAAGAATGTCTTCAAGAGGAAAGTGGATTCCATTGCATGTGCGATATAGTTAAGAGCTTTTAAGGGCTCATGCTGGCATATGGCTTTCCCTTTTTTCTTCTTAGAAACTCTGGGCTGCAGTGGAGGCTGGCATGGGAAAAAATACTTTTCTGCTTTGCATTTTCTATTCTTCTGTGCTTTTTTAAAGTGCATGTATTACTTTAGCAAAAAAGTTTACTGTACAGCACAGATATTGGCACGTTATGGAGTAGACTGCTTTCCGGTAGGCATCAGCAGTGGAAGAGTGGAGAACTCTGAAGTGTGCGGAAATGCCATGTAGAGCATGGTAAGCAGTGCCCACTGGCTGCCGCACTACCCGTTGCTCTCCTGGCACCTCCTGGACCTCTGCTCTCAGAGGAAGCATCCTGGTCACTACGAGGTGACCAGATACTTCTCTGTAAGCTGACTTGCCACTATGTGAGGGTAAAATTTCAGCGATGGTAGAGGTCAGTATTACCTAGAAAGTCCTCAAATTGCCCATCAAATACTCTGTTTACCTGTAGTGCTGGACACTGTGCTTTTTCTCAATAAGCTCAATAATGCTGGTTTTTTCCACTCAGTTGCTGTTCTTTGACCAGGCACTCAGTGAAACCCTTGGATTGATTGTATTTACAAGCCACACTCTACCACACCACATCACGCCACACCCCACTCCACACCATACCATGCTACACCACAGCGTGCCTCATACCATACCTACCACACACCATACCATATCACACTACACATTACACCACACCACACCACAAATTACACCGTTCCACACAGCATACCACATCACACACCATCCTATCCACCACACCACATCTCACCACACCACACAGCACACACATCACACCATACCACACCACATACGACACCACACCACACCAACCACATGCCATAACACACACACATCACACCACCCACCACCTCTCCACACACACCACACCATACCACACATCGTCTCACACCCCACCACACACTATAGCACACCACACTACCTGCCGCGCCACACCACACGCCACGCCACATACCACCTCTCCATGCACAATACCACACCACACATCACATCATATGTCACCACATCCCATGCCTCACCCCACACCATGCCACACACCACATCTCACTACATACCACACCATACACACACCACCCCCATCCCACACCACACCACGCATCACACCACACTGCATACCACCTCTTCACACACACCACATCATACCACACATGACATCACACCTTACCACACACTACTCCACACACACCATACCACATCACACACCACCTCTCCATGCACAATGCCACACCACACTGCACATCACATCACACCTCACCACGCACCATATTACACCACACCACACCTCACCACACCTTACCACACACCAAGCCAAAGTATCTTAATCTCCAGAATGTCACTCATCATGACAAAATGCTTATAATTGGAGAGAGCTGCACTACCTAAGCTGGGAGAAGGAACAGGAATTCATATCCCTACCTCATAATCCCTTGAAGGCATGTGCTTTTGGAAAGAAATGGAGAATGCAGTGGCTCATGCTCTAACAATCTCTCTTCTCTCTGTGTTGTGGTAGGGATGGTGAGGGGCAGGGTGCCTGAACTTATGTCCATGTAAGTTGGATACTTGATTGACTCAAGTCCGCTATATTTTATAACTGCTTATTGCTCAGAAACACTCAAATTAAGCAGAAACTACTGTGCACATGATTTTTTCTAGTGATGAGCTTTCACATAGCTTGTGGTGACCTTAAAACTCTCTGTGTAGAACCACTTTATAGAAAAAATATTTAGAACTGGAAATTTCTAGGAATAACATAAAATGTAACTAGTTATGAAAGACTGGACATTCTACTTCCAAATCATTCTGTTGAACCAGCCAGGGAGAGATTGTAGGAATTTGGCATGATTTTATATTTCCCACTGTAAGCTAGAAGCAGAAGTCTTGAATTTGAGTTGACTCTGATGGTTGTGCAATTTAATTACTAGTCTTAACTTTTAAACACCATAGAAGGCTTTATTTGAGAGAAAGAATTGTCAGATGAGTGGTGCATTCGTTTGCTGGCTGAGATTTCTAAACCCAGCGCTTTCACTATTGCTTCATAGTGTGGTTCTAGCAACTTTCTCTTTCCTTAGTGTTGGTTGCAAAACAAGATTTTCAGCCATCCAGGTGTCTTTAGAAGCATGTGCTCTGGGCACCAACACTGGGTCTTTAGGTGAGGTGCTAGAACAACAGTCCTCTAGCCTTCATGGGAGATGGAAGTTTCTTGAGTTCATAAAGTTAGGTCCTCACTGGAGTCTTTACAAAATAAAGAGAGGCTGGGCTCTCCACTCCCAATCATTTGTGCTGGGGTTTGCCTGATTCTTTTATCCATTCAACAAATATATATGAGTACTTACTAAGTTCTGGGCACTATTCCAGGCTCTCTGAACAGACAAAACCGATCACTGTCCTACAGCTTCCTTCCTGCTAGAGGGAGACACACAGAAAACCATATATATTAATAAGTATGTTCTTTAGAAGGAGCTAGAACTTTAGGAAAAATAGAGCAGGGTAGGAGGAATCATGGGAGAAGGTTAGGCCCCATTCAGAAAGTGACATTGGAGCTTCGCCCCAAATGGGATGGGAATGGAAGGGACAGTGTTCCAGACAGAGGGGATGGCCAGGGCAAAGGCCCTAAAGTGGGAGTGTCCAGGACAGCAAGGAGACCTGTCTGTGTGTGTGGAGTTTTCCCTTTGTCTCTGATACAGGCACTGATCATTTGAAGTCAAAGCTCTAGAGCCACATGACAGACATGCTTGCAGAGACATCTAATATTTGGAACAAAAACATTAGGAGCTATTTTGTTTATTAAATGAGTCACTATAGCAGTGCATCAAGAAACCCAGATTGCTGGTGCTCACCCCCAGAGTTTCTGAGTCACTCGATCTGAGTTGGGCCCCGAGAATTTTGCCTTTTTAACAAGTTCCCAGGTGATGCTGTTGCCGCTTCTTTGGTTATCTTTATTGTAGAACCGCTGCTCCATAGACGGTGGGATTTCTCTAATGGGAAGTCAGGGGTACATTTAGTGGCCACTTGTTCAGGACTATATCTTCTACATAAATAACTTCTATTTCTCAGGGGTTTATACAGTCACATTGGCTCCAATGGCCATCGGGCCAAGCCTTTGCCCTTTCGGCAATAATTTTTACCATGTTAGCCCCATTTTTGCTAATGAGGAATGGATGCCCGAAGCAGCTGTGGCTTGCACAAGTCACATACTCAAGTTTTTGAAAAGACGCTGGTATACAAAAGTAATGAAAATAAAGCTTCCCCCTCTTCCTTGTTTCCAAACTACCAGTTGTACAAACCTACTTAAATTTTGCTTTTTAATTGGAGAGCGTTATGTTTTGGTTTTAAAGGAGAATCAGAACTCCCGAGATCTTGCTATATCTTTGCCATTTTTTTAGGCCTTGGAATACACGTTGGGCTCTGCCTGTTTTGAACTAGTGTCCTGATTTCTTCCTCAGGCTTATGATGCTTTTCCTTTCCTCTCCTCTTTCCTGCCCCTCACCTGGCAGCCTTCCTCTCTGAGAGGGTGAGGGGCGGTTGTGGTAGGGAGGGCAGTGTGCAAAGCACCTCCAACACTAGATGTCTCATCATTCCACCTGGGGTTAGTACCCAGCCTGGGACATTTGTATCAACTTGATCCCCTTTTTGGTGGCAAGATGTATGAGATGAAAAAATCACACATTTAATAGCAGGCAGCTTAATTTCACTGAAATCTCAAGTTTATGTCTCCTCAAGGGCGTGTCTAAAGTTTTTCTCTTACTGTACCCTTGGGATGATGAAAGTGACATTTTTTTGCCCTAAAAAGACATTTGCCTGTTGAATTGGTCCCTTTACCTCCCTGCACCTTAGTTTCCTTGTCAGCCAAACTGGAAATGTGATCCTTCTTTAGAAAGGGGAACTTTGGAGGTTCTGGGGCTTGAGGGCTTGGTTCCCTGCCAGTCTGAGGAGCCACCTGGGAGGCATAAGATTTCAGGATCTGTGCCAGGAAGGAGTGCCTGAAGGACTTGCTTCCTAAAGCAATTTGTCTTCGGTCATCCTGCCCTCCTTTTGGCCCCATTGACATTAGAATATGTGGACAAGGAGCCCTTTGCCGAATGAAGGACAGGGTGCTTTGCAGAGGGGCCCAGAAAGCAGCAGGGATTCATTTTTTATTATGTCTTTTTTCCTTTGTATATTATCTTCAAAAAGCCAGCTTTGAAATCTTAATTTCTAGATAGGTCAGTAATATTTAAAATTTTAAATAAAAATTTAAAATTAAATTAAAAAATATTAAAAAAAAAGTTAGCAGTGAGAAAATACCCCAGAAATCCCTGAAAGGCAATAATGAAGACTACTGTTACAATTTGTAACCTCATATCCAGATTCGAATAAATGTCCTAAATGTCTTTCTTGTTCTCGCTGTCTGGCCATCGTGTGTGGGCAAAATGCTAGCATGGTTTACCCTCTGGACCTTGCCCCAGGCAGACGTGGGGTACCACTGAGGGCTCAGTCTGCTGGAAAAGCACATTGCAGTGTGAGTGGGGGAGCCCGGAGCCAGAATGACATCCAGATGTCCCTCTGGGCTGCAGACTAGATCCAGGAAAGTGGAACCCTCCAGATGGTCCAGGGAGGTCATTCCCAGATCTGGAGCCCCCTACGCCCTGGTGGGCCCCACTGGATCAATGGTCAGTGCCTGGTCTCTGTATTGAAAAGTACCCCTGGGGGAGTCTAAGGGGTTGAGAACACAGTGTTCACAGGGAACCTGGATGCTTCTGAGCCCACTTTTTGCACATCTGTCTGAGCCAGTCTCAATCTTTCCTGGCACCTAGGCAGGTCGAGGGATTTCCCAGTGAGTGAGGCTGTCCTGTGCATGGGTGGGTGAAACTCTGATGGGTGTTATTTGCCACTCCGTCTGAGTGACATGCCAGCAGGCGTCTGGGCCTGCAAGAGGTCCCTCTGGGTCCCGTGGCTGCTGGACCATCTGGGTCTGTCTCACTGAGGCCTCTGTTCTGAAGGTGTCTGTTGATAGGCACTGCAGCGGGTGGCGGGGGAGGAGAAGGTAATTTGGTCCCATCTTGGCAAGATGTCCTCTGCGTCAATGGTTAGTGCTCAGACAGTTGCTGATTGTCACGTTGTGTGTCTGATGCTTTTCCTTTTTTTATAAAATAAAGACCCACTGTTTCCAAAGAGAACTGGCAATCAAACAGAAAAGTGTGAGCTTAAAGCTTGTTTGGAGAGGGAAGGCACTTTTTGCATTTTGGCTACTTTTTAACACGTATGAACAAGGGCACAGAAACCCACTGATCAGCACAGATTTAGGCCATGTGTGGGGGTGAGGTCCTGGGAGAGGGTCTAGAGCAAGGAGGGCCATAGTGGGTCAGTCAAGAGACTGAGGCAGTTGGTAGGCTCCCTCTGTGGGCCCAGCATCGTCAGGAGGGAGAGAAGGTTTCCCTACTACTAGCATGGGAGGAGCTGTTAACTGGGATTAGTGATCACTCCCAGCTTCATTAGCCAGTGTGTTCATTAGCCATCCGGTGCTAGGGCTGCACTGACAGGTGCACACTTCTGAGCTGGTAAATTATGCTATCACACCTGCTTTTTTTTGTTCTTCTGTTGTTGATTACTTTGTTTCAGAGTGGTGTTCATCAATGTCACTTTTTTCCCCTGTTTCTTTGTTCTCCATTTTTACTATGATCTATCCTGAGTGGAGGCACTGAGTCTGACTTTGGGGCTAGGAGTGTAGCTCTTGAGCTGGAACACCTGGGTTCAGATCCAGATGTGTGGGATGTGACCTCTCTGTGCTTTGGCTTTCTTATCCATAAAAGAAATAATAATAGGTCCTGCCACATGGGGTTGTTGCAAGTATTACTGTAGACTTAGAATGGTAGCCAGCAAATCCTACCTGCTGTGTGAATGCTTGCTCTGTATAGGATTTGATTTAAATGACAAGATTTCAAATATGCTCACATCCAAGAGCTGAACAAGGTGGCTTTTATACTGCGGATGGGGTGTGGTTGGGGAGTGATCGGATTTTCTGGTTCTCTGTTTTGGAATACAAAATAAAATTTAGTGAAAATCTTTAACTATCAAGAAAGTCTTTTAGATGGTAACTTAAATGTGTCTTTAGCATATGTCTCATCAGTGCATATTGTAGGAGAATTGTCATCTGCTTGTAGTCCTTCCCAAGTGACTGTCTGGAGGATTGTGATGATGTATCCCTATTGTTGGGATGGAAGAAATCCCTCCAAATATCTGAACGGTACACCGTGCTAGTTAAAACTGTTAGGTGCCAAGCATATTCTCTCATCCTGCTCTTCTTCCTCTAGGAAGCTGTTTTTCTACCCCATGTGGTCCTGGTGTGCTGTCCATCCATTATGGTGGCTCGCACCACCTTGTGCCGTCATGTGGACGTGTGACTGGTGCTAGACCAACCGTAGTACTATGTCACAGTGATTGGTTTACAGATGGGCATTTGCCCCATCTACACAACAAAGATGGCCTCCTGAGGGTTTTCTGTGAGATCTCATGGGGATGACTGCATTCTTCATTTATGTTGACAAGTTGTAAGGATATTGGGCTGAGACTGTCAGAAGCTGTCTTTTTGTGATACAGAAAGAGTCTGTCTACAGTAGGAATGAAGGAAGCTAACATTCAAGAAGAAGTAGATACAAACAGACTAGAGAAAGAGAAGCAGACAGAGACAGAAACAAGACATTGTTTGGGCACCTAGATCCAGCTTTAACCTGAATTGGTCTACACACACTAAGCTACTCAGTTATGTGAGTTAATGAATTCTCATGCTTAGTTTGTGTTGAGTTTCTGTCATCTGCAGTTAAAACAGTCCTGACTGGTAGAGTCTGGAAATGTTTCATGATACAAAATTTTCTAGAATGCCCTGATATGGCCTCATTAGAAAAAGCTGGAAAAAAATGGATCAGTTTGACTCTTGATTTAAGAGTGTGTCACCAAGACACTTTTTCATCACTATCCTTGTTGGATTTCACATCTAATTCTTTGCTTTCCTTTGTGTTCTTTCTCTTTGGAATGTGGCTCCCTTGACTTGGTAGCTTCTTGATAGCTTTTTCATCATTCCAAGTTCCATTCAAACATTTCTCTTCTGAGGCCATCTCTGATCCTGCTGGTCAGAGCCTATTTTTTCCTTCATTGCATTCCCTTAGCACTTCATTTTTTTCTCTATTTATCTCAGCCTGCATTACATTATAATTGTCTGCATGACCCGTCTGTCCTTTGGGGTCATCCTGGCTTAGAGTTTCTAATGGTGCTGGTTGAATGTCCGCTGATGTAGGCACAAACCTGGCCTTCTGATTAGATCTTGGGGGTGGGACTGTTTTGAGAAGCTTATAAAAAATTCACCTGTATTTGGGGCGCCTGGGTGGCTTAGTTGGTTGCGCGACTGCCTTCGGTTCAGGTCATGATCCTGGAGACCCAGGATCGAGTCCCACATTGGGCTCCCTGCTCGGTGGGAAGCCTGCTTCTCCCTCTCTCACTCCCTCTACTTGTGTTCCCTCTCTGGCTGTGTTTCTCTCTGTCAAATAAATAAAATATTAAAAAAAAAATTCACCTGTATTTCCCTCTAACACTTTTATGTGTTAATTTTTATCTTTACCTTTTTGCACCAACTTGAATTTATTTTTGATTTAAGGAATGAGGATGGGATCCAGTTCAGGGAGTTTAAAGTAAATTATTATGGAGGATTTTAATTTTTTACTTAGTTGGTTCATATTTTGTAAATTTTCCACAATGAGCATGCGTTCTTTTTGTAATTAGAAGAAAAAGTATTAAAACAACAAAATGGTTCCCAATTTTATAGGTGGGCTCAAAATAGGAGTGGCAGGATAACACGAGGTGAGTGCTAAGGACAATTAGTTTTATCTTCTAACAATTTTCTACTATTGAAGACACATGCAAACCACTTGGTAACTACTGCTTGACCATTTCACATGCTTTCAAATGGTAAGTTTGGACGATCAGACCTCAACTAAGATTTTATGATCAGATTTTCAACAATTAGCTTGGGCATCCAACATTGTCTAATATACTACATGCTTAATTTTACATTTGACAGGACTAAGCCATACCCAAACTATTTATTCTTAGGATATTAAATATATGCAGGGTGGTATACAAACACCCATTTAAGGCAGAGTCTGATCTGAAATGCTCAGTATTCTCAAAGAATATATAAAATTGAGCAAAAATCATGAAATCATGAGGGTATACATTTACTTAAGCCCCCCACTGCTCCTCCCCACTTAATAAAGTGTTCCAGATATCCGGGGTCGAAGATGGGTAGAAACAAAGAGTGACAGTTAGTTTAACTGGGCAAAATTCAATGTCCAGTTGCCTGAATGTGCCATAATAAGACAAAAACTGTTTAATGTAAAGCTTAATTCAGAGCAAGTCAAGACAGAATACAAGCTTTTCTTGACATGAAATGTGAATTGAGTATATTGCATTCATTTTTATAATAGATTGGCTTTACTTTTTGATATTCATCTTATATCTACCCCGTTGCTAATCCTTATTTTTAACAGACAGGCTTTTAATGATCTAGGGCTATTATGTTCATTGATGTGAAGCCAGAGGACCTTGGGATATTTTACAAACACATCCATTGAAATTGCTGACTTCTCCAGTTTTGACAACTTACTAAACTAATATAACAGGTAGTTCAATTACCCGCTGTATGGAGAGCAATTGTTTAGCACAGTTTGATATTTAACACAGCAGCTTAACCATAAAAAATACAATTTATGCTAATATGTTCCATTCAGGCCTGTTTCCAACAAAGCCTACAATTTAGCCACTTCGAGTTCTTACAACTGCTGTTTACTAATAATGCTTGATTTCAACAGAAGAAACATTCCTTCAATGCCAACAGCATGGGGAACTCGTATTTTGAAGGAAGTTAATCATCTGGTGATTCTTTCATCCTTATGCTAAAAGTTGGATGTGATTTTCCCATCTCGCTTGCTCTCTTTCTGCATGTTGTGTTGTATGTTGAGTCCTTAGAGAATTCAACCAGGTATAGGGTGGTCACAGTTTAGGCAAGGGACACATTCCTAAAATACTTACATGATTCAAAACTTACGCAATTCACATCTCATTTTCACTGAGGAATAATGCAAGGTAGGATTTGCTTGATGCAGCTTTGCGTAATGAGAGGATGTATCCATTGTCTTATATGACTTTATTTATTATAGAGGGTGTGGGAGGGGTGAGGGGAAGGGAGACTCTTAAGCAGACTCCATGCTGAGTGGGGAGCCTGCTATGGACCTCGATCTCATGACCTTGAGGTCATTACTTGAGCTGACATCAAGAGTCAGATGCTTAACTGACTGAGCCACCTGGGCGCCCTATATGACATTATTTAAAATCGGCATGAAATGAGACTACGTTGTGTATCTTTTGCCTTCAGTTATGCCTGTGGCATCATTGGACTGTCTCTTTGTGTGTTCTTGCTGCTGAGTCAAGAGTGGGAGTGGAGCCCCTCCCTGAAGAGTAGGCATGGTACAGCTGTAGCTGCATTGGTGATGGGATGGTCTTAACAACATGGCTACAAATTCATTGGCACTCCTTCCATTGAGAGGTTGGTCTGCGTCCCATCCTCTGGACTCAGGCCTGGCTGTGACGGTTTTGATCAACAGTGTGCGGTGGAAGTGATGTATGACTTTCATAGTGTAGCAGGTGCAATAACGTCCTCCCCCTGTCCCTTATGTCTCATTCTCAGCTCCAGAACCTGGGAATATGTGACCTTCCATGGCAAAATGGACCTTGCTGATGTAATTCAGTTAAGGATCTTGTGGTGGAAAGATTATCCGGTGGGCCTAGTGTAACCACAAGGGTCCTCATAGGAGGTGGGCAAGAGTGTTAGAGCCTAAGAGAGATTTGGAGATGCTGTGTGGCTGGCTTTGAGATTGGAGGAAGGGGCCATGGGCCAAGGAATGCAGGTGGCCTCTAGAAATTGGACAGGTAAAGGAAAAATTTTCTCTTTGAGTCTCCAGAAGAAATGTGACACTGCCAACACATCAGTTTTAACCTAGAGAAACCCATCTAGGGTTTCTGACCTCCAAACTATGAAATAATGAATTTGTATAGTTTGAAAGCAACAAGTTGGTGGTAACTTTTTTTTTTTTTAAAGATTTTATTTATTGGTGGTAACTTGCTATAGCCGCAAGGGGAATGTTTAGTGGTCATTCTCCCATACTTTTCCTGCTATGTTGTTCTTGCTTTTAGTGAGTTATGATTACATTGTTATAAGAAATTTTAGCTTGGGTTTAAAATGCGTAGTAGGTATCAGTGAAAACCTGTAAATGAGTACCTTTTCCTTCAGGGCATCATGTATGCTGGTATTCTGTTTTGTTGCCATTTATTTGGTTTAGCCAATACTTTCTGAGCATCTGTTTTGAACCAAGCAGAGTCCTGAGAATACCAAATGGTTTCTCTCTGTCTTCCGGCTTGTCAAGACTTGTATGTATTTTAACTATTTTTTTCTAAATTGTCAGTTTTAATGATACACTTCTAATTCTCTCACCTATTCTGCCACCAAGTAATTAATGAAAATGTTAAGTAGTACTGGGTAAAAACTGACCCTTGTGGAACCACATTTATTGAACCCTGCAAAGTAACATTTACACTGACCCATTAATCAATTTTGCATTTACTGGATATATAAATTAGTTTCCCCAGTGGGTCATGTGAGGTAAAACCTGCAGTGCTAAAGAAATTCCTTTCCTTAGAGGACGAGAATCATTTATTTATTCTCAAAACCAAGCTGATTCTTACCCTGTCTGTAGGTGTTTATTAAAATTAGCTAGGGATGGCTTTCGTGTTTTCCAGAGGCTTTGAGCGCTAGAGTGGGCAAAGGACTTCGTCCCATCAATGCCTTTAGCTGTTTTGTGTGTAATGTAGAAGGAAAGCAAAGTGTAAGAAGAATCTTATCTTGGAGTTCCTTTTTGTTTTTTCATTGCTGAAACTTTAGAGGTAGTTGTCACTCAAGTAGATCCTGATCTTTCTAGTTCCTTTGCCCTGAATGACACAGAGGGCACCAGTTTCAATATTGTATGTTTGTGGTTAATGAAAAGCAGGCAACCAGGGAAGCTGGTGACATGCCACCATAAAGAAATCCACTTTGACAGTAGCATGTCCTTCAATGTACATATAGGGGTGCTTCTAAGTGGGGTCAGTATACCCCCATCCCTTCATCCTTTCCTGCCCTCAGCTCCTCATTTTTAAGAAGAAAGTATTTCTGTATTTTTAATGACTCATGTCAGAAATCCCTACCAGTCCCTCCTCAAATTTTAGGCAGCAGACTCCTTTCAGGGTTTTTCTGGGGCAGCCTCATAAGAGCCTACCCACACCGTGTGAATCCCCTATGCCTGTCTCTTGGGGGAAGTAGCAGCAGCCCCTGAGTGTGCTTCCTTCCTGGGCATCCCTCATACTCGCTCAGCCACGTGCCCATACTCCCTGAGCCCATGGGCACGCCTCGCCCTGATGTGTTAAGTTCTCTTGCCCGCGCTGGGCTACCACAGGCCTCCCTCTGCCTTGTGTTCCTCGGGGAGTATTTGCTAAGCAGCAGAATTTTCTGCTCCAGTGGAACTGTCCCCCAGGGTTGTCTTTCAAGGCATTTATCCATGAAGAAAATGATGCGGGTGTTCGCTCTTCTCCCTGGGGCCCACCTGTGTGTTGGGGTCAGTAAGTCTTCGTTGCACCAGACCAAGAATCTCAGGCCCGTGCACCCAAGTGCTTTCCCTCGCAGCACTCTCATGTTGAAACACAGCTACACTGAAGGTAGCTTGCATATCATACAAGTCACCAAGCTTAAACGTGCACTGGAAGGACCTCAGAGCTGTGCAGTTGTAGAATATTTCCATCCCCCAGAAAGATCTCTGGTGCCCTCAGCCAACCACGAATCTTTCTGTCTCTGCAGAGTTGCGTTTTCTTGGCAGTCATGTAAATGGAATGCAATACGTGACCTTTTGCGTCTGGCTTCTTTCGCCCAGCATCACGTTCTCAAAGTCCATGTGTATCATGTATAGCAGGTGATCAACAGTCGATTCCTGTTTATTGCTGAATAGTGTTCCAGGGTGTGGGAGGCCTACCTTTGGTTTCTCCATTCACATGCTGATGGACATTTAGGCTGTGTCTACCTTCAGGCGCTTATAAATAATGCTGCTGTGGACATTGACATCCAGGTCTCTATGTGGACAAATGTTTGCATTCCTCTTGAGTCGATCCTTAGGAAGGGGAATTGCAGGGTTCTCTGATAAGGTTATTTTTCACTCCTAGTAAACCATCCAGTTGTTTTCCCCATTGACATTAGTTTGTTTTCCTGGACACTCTCCCCAGTTGGTGGCTCCTCGTGACGTTACTGGAGTAACATGGAGTATGAGGGTTCCTTTGTCTTCCTGTCCTCACCAATAATGTCCCCTTATTTGTTAATGGAGGGGGAGGAGCTTAGAGCAGGTGCTTTCCACAAGTCCCACCCCTCTGCCTGCTCCTTTCCCAGGCGTTGTGCCTTCACTGCCTAAAGCTCCAAGCACTCAGGAGTTTCTGCTCCCAGACAGAAGTCTAAAATGGTTGTAGAAAATATCATTTGACAACAGTCAGACTCCTGCTTCCCTAATTGTGTGTGTGTGTTTTTTTTTAAGATTTTATTTATTTGACAGAGAGAAACACAGCCAGAGAGGGAACACAAGCAGGGGGAGTGAGAGAGGGAGAAGCAGGATTCCCACCTATCAGGGAGCCCAATGTGGGACTCGATCCCAGGTCTCCAGGATGGTGACCTGAGCTGAAGGTAGTCGCTCGACCAACTGAGCCACCCAGGCGCCCCTAATTGTGGTTTTTTTAATGATTTTTTTTTTTATTTTCTAGTAGATACTTTTTCCCTACAAAGAAGGGAAGAATACTCCATTTCCCCCAGAGGGTATAGAGTACATTTGGTATTAAACTGTGACCTAGGGAGGAGGTAATTGTGCTAAATCGTGAATGGTGTTCTATAGAAATCAGTAAGTGTTTCTGTCAAGATGCAGATATTTCGAAGTCTCAGAAAGGTGAGCTGAGCCCCGTTAGGCCAGGTGGGATCTGATTGTTATGCATTGGAAGGGCCTTAAAAAAATAAGGAAAGGAAAGGAAAATAAAAGAAAGAGAGTGAGGATAGTTGGAAGAAAAAATGAGGTGGTGAGGGGCCCGAGGAAGAAGCAGGCTCTTTGGCCTTCAGTGTCCGGACCCTGTGACTGGCCAGCTGTGTGTCTCTGGGAAGGGAGGAAGCTGCCGTGACTCTCAGTTTCCTCCCCAGGAACTTGGGGATAGCTGTATGGACCTGGTGGGTGCCAAGGGCCTGCAGCCAGTGTGTGGAGTTCCTCACACAGAGCCTGGTGCCCAGAGGGTGATGGGGAAGGACAGGGAGGAAGCCGGGAAAGTTGGTTCTGGGTCAGGGCGGATGCTGGATGATAAACGGGGTGGTCACACTTTCATAGGCCTGAGAATCACCTGCAGGCTCGGCTGTCTGTACTCCCTGGATTGATGAGCCAGGAAGTCGGGGTGGGGCCTGAGAATGTGCATTTCTAGCAAGTTCCCAGTGCTACTTTGAGAGCCACAGCTGTGGGATGGAGGAATTGCTGGAGAGCCAGGGCACACAACCAATGTCCCACGCTACTCAAATTTTGTGAGGGTTCCCTGCTTTCCCCCCGACCCATGGCTCTGTGCCTTTTGTTTACTGTTGTATCCTGGATAACCAGAAGATAGCATAGAGGAGATGCTCAATAAATATTTGCTGCCTGAGCGCACGCTGAGACTTTACCATTTACATTCGTTCACCAGGGCAGCATAAACAACAAATGTATTTTCTTATAGCTCTGGCAGCTGGAGGTCAAAATCAAGGTGCTAGGAACTTGGTCTCTCTTGAGGCCTCTCTCCTTGGCTCGCAGACAGCCCCCTTCTTGCTGTGTCCTAACTCAGCCTTCCATCTGCACATGAATCTCCCTGGGATCTGTTGCTGATGTTGTTGTTGTTGTTGTTGTTGTTGTTGTTGTTGATGTTGTTTTCCTCCTCCTCCTCCTCCTTTTCTTCGGACACTGCTGCCCTCAGGCCCTATCTTCAAGTACGATCATTTTAAAGGCTAGGACATCAGCATATGAATTTTGGGGGATATCATTTAGTCTGTAACACCACTGGGGTGAGCCCTGGCTGCTGACCAGGGGAGTGGTCTTATTTCTCAGCTTGGGACCCCACAAAGATTGAGAATCCCACGAGTCTAGTAGACTCCTTCATGCCTCACTGCAAGGCTGAGTTAAGATATGGACTTGAGTCTCAATGGAAGAGAAAGGGAATTAAAACACGGACAGGCAAGGTTTTGAGAAGGAGCTGTTTATCTTCTTTATACCAGAGCTGTTCCTACTGACAGTATGATGAGGTTTTTTCCTTGAGTCTATGGCATGAAACTGTGATTATTCCTCAGTCACATGTTGTTCATAACCCCAGATCTCCCCATGCTTCTGAAATTGACTCTAGAGCCAAAGCATTCTCATGGGGCGTACTGGTCAGAGAAAGCTGGATTGCTGGAAGAATCAGACAGTGGACCAACATAGCAGGGAGCCCGCGATTTTGCCTCGAGCGGTGGGAGGATTTATGGGGTTTTTCACTTACCTTTTGAGTCTTAGAGCCTCTAGTTGCCCCACAATGCAGTCTCTCCACATCGTAGGTTCTCAACAAATTTGCGAACCCAGAGACCCGTGTTTGATTTGCAAATGTTATGATTAATGGGCTTGATGTCACTGGAACTGCCTGCCCTTCCTCCTCTGTTCACACACCGGCAGGAGCATCAGTCAGTCTGCGAGCTGCAGGAGGGATGGGCTCTCCTCCTTGCCTGCACCTGCTTCCTCCCCCTGCTGGCAGACCAGGACCACCTGAGGCTGAGAGAGGAAGGAAGGAAGGCAGCTGGGCGATGGGGGAATGTGGGGGTCACATCCGTTTCCTGGGATGGCTGTGTTCCCTCACTTGGTGGTAACGGCAGGTGGCAACTCAAACAAAGGAAGACCCAGTTGTGGTCTCTGTGCTGTGGATTGCAGGAACCACGGAAGGTCATCATTCTCATCCTGTCCCTGCCAGGTTCTGTCCTAAGCTCTCTGAGTTTTTGTGTTCTTTGCTTCTCCCTTCTCTCTCCCCACTGCCTACTTTAACACACTCCATATGACCAACTCCTTCTTCCCATGGCTCAGCTCACCTCTTCTCTTTCCCCTGTAGTTGTAAACAGGTAGGCCGTGAGCCCTGTATGGGTTTGGAAGCCATAGACTTTGGAGATATGCTGAGTGCTATGGTCGTATTGGTTTGCTAGGGTGGCTGTAACAATGGGCCCCAGAGTGGGTACCTTAGCTTAACATGATAAGACTTCCTTGTCTCTCAGTTCTGGAGGTTGGAAGTTCAAAACTGAGATGTTGGTAGGGTCACGCTCCCTCTAAAGGCTCTAGGGAAGGATTAATTCCAGACTTCCTTCCTACTTCTGGCAGTACTTGGCCTGTCGCAACATAGCCCCTGTATTCACTTGGCGTTCTCCCTGTGTGCATGTCTGTGCTCAGATTTCCCCCTTTTGTAAGGAAGGACACCAGTCATGTTGGATCAGGGGCCCACTCTAGACTGGGATAATCTCATCTTAATTTAACTAATTACATCCTCAGTAACCCTCTGTCCATAACAGTAGTTTTGAATTATTGTGAGAAATAACTTTAGCTATAGCCTGAATTGGGGTTCCTAAGAAATGCTTATAAATAAGTATTGCACCATTTTGATAACTTGCTTACTTTCAAGGGAGCAAGGGGTGGAAATGACATCTTATTTATATGAGGAAGCAAAAAAAGGGGCAGTAACATGCCCAGGGGTGAATTCTTGGAAACAGAAGGAGAACAATCCAGAGGTTTAGTGGGCCTTTAGCTGCCTGTTTTGGGGGGTAGTATAGCATTCTGGAACAAGCAAGCCCTCAAGGCAGGCTGAGAGGTGAGATTTCTGAGTTGGACTTCTGGTATTCAGTGGCTTCTCTGAAGCCAGTGACTTGCCTTCTCTGAGCCTTAGGTCACTGAATCTCAGGAGGGTGGACAATAGCGCCTTAGAGAAGAGTGGTGGGAATGAGTGAATCGCGCTATAAACGTGTTTAGGTGATACTCAGATGAAAGGGACCCTTTCAATCATTGCTTGGTCTGTACACAAAAAATGACCTTCTTCTTCCTTTTCCATTTATCTCCGTGAGTCATAGTTGCAACCGGCGTAGAGGTGAGAGCATTGTTGATACAGAGGTGAACGTGGTTGACCTAGAAGGCAGATCAAAGAGAAAACCAACCAGGTGGCTGAATTCACTGAATTCGACATGAAAAACCGAGAGTGGTACCTGTTGTTCACATTCCAGCAGGAGTAATGCTTCCCTCTCTTGTGAGGGCTGGCCAGTTGTGCCTCAGCTGGTCAACTGTCCTCTGTGCTCTTTGCCGTGTTGTAAGCCTGCAATAGGGCCCTTAATCTCTGAACACAGCCCTGTGGGTTCATCCGCTTCTAGCAGATTAGCTCTTCTAGAAGCATGATTCTCATTGGACATCTGTCATCACAGAGTTTCTGTGTGTGCTTTCCAGCAAGACGCGTGGCACCAGGCTCCTGGTCGGCATGGTCACTGCTTGGAGAATCTTGGTCTAAAGACCCATTCTCTGAAAACAAGCACTGGCAATCTGCTTTCCTTTCTAGTAATAGCTAGCAGTGGAGTTCACTTACGCTGTACTTGGATGCCTTGTAACAGACCAGCTGAAGGAACTATGATAATTCTTTAGGTTGATTTTTTTTTTACTTCCAAAGAAATAGAGTCACTCTGATCACTCACCAAGTGTGTGGTGAGGGTCACCAGAAGAATTCAAGGAACAAACGACCACACTGATTCATTCATTTGGTGTCTCCCTGTGGCCCATATGTGCCACCATTCTAGAGGGTGACCTAGAAATATCATAGTGGGCATCCTTGTGGTGGGGAGTGATTTGGACAAAATTCATTTCTGTTTATTCACTTGTCTCAGGGAGATGTACAGGCAGGAGGCTTATTTAGGAATTTTCTCTGGATCAACGACAGTGTGGAATGAGGGAGGTAGGACTGGGTTGCAGGAGAATCTGAGCTGTGATGTAGTCACAGTGAAGTCTTCAGCTGATCCCAAGGGAGGCTTGGGAAATGGAATGAGCTCTCAGAATAGAGATAAGGGGACCAGCCTTTATAGCCCTGTAACCAGTCACTGGGCACAAGGACTGCCCCACGGAAAGTGGAAAAGGTAGTCCAGAGCAATGCCTGGAAGTGGAGTCAGCTGAGAGCCATCAGCAGTGGTGGCAGTGTGGGCCACGGTCCTGAAGGGCAGGGGGGTGCAGATAAGGACAAGTCCTAGGGCGCCCACTGTCCCTTCAATACAGTAATGCTGAGTATCTAGTACTGAGGCTATGGTGAATAACATAGGCATGGCCTTCCCTCTCACAGAGCTTCTGGTCCTGTAGAAGACCAGGTAAATAGGCAATTACAATACAGAGTTTATTGTCCTCTGGGATAATTTGGGCACCAGGAAGGCTTCCTGGAGGAAATTACATCTCAGCTGAAATCTGTAGAATAAGGAGCTGGTCATGTTAAGAGGGGTGTGAGAAGAGTATTTCAAGCAGAGAACACAACATGCAGGACACCCCAAGGGCCAGAGGGGAGGGCATCACATCTTTAAAGAATGAAAAAGGTTCAAAATTGTCAGAGGATACAGTATGTGTGGGGGTGGGGTAGGGCAGGGTAGGGCTTTGGCTGGAGGGGCAAGCTGGGGCCAGGTGTGACAGCACCCTGAAACCATCAAGTGGATAACCTGGCCAGGAGAGAGTTTAGACTAGGAAGAGAAAGAAAGGGAAGGAAAGAGAAATGAAGGAAAGGGAAGGGGAGGGGAGGGAGAGAGGGGAAGCCAGTGCTAATGGGATGGATATATAGGAGCAGGTGACAGTAATTGAAGAGTCAGGAATAGGAGGAGACCCTGATGACTTCTACTCCTAGTTCAAAATCCTATCATGTTTATGTTTGCCTGAGTCTATGGGACTCTTAAACAACAGCAGACATTATACTTTCTTTTCTCTTGCACTTGGACTTTCTTCCAATCCCCTACATCCCCTGCTGTAGCTGTTCAGTTCTCTTCGTGCCCAGGGCAGTCCTCTGTCCCCTTCTCAAGCTGCTACTCTAGGTCATGCTTGCCTTTGCTGCCCATTTCCTTGAAGATACTCATTGTTGTCTGTCTCCACACCTCAAATGCCCTCATTCCTACATAATCTAGTTTCTACCTTCTTCCATGGAAATTCCTTCAAGTGGCATGAATAACCTTTTTCAGTGACCTTCTCTGTAGTCGTCTTCTAGGCTCACTGCAGTATTTGGTTCTTGTGGTCCCCTTTTCTCTTAGGGTGTTCTTTTTCAGGGTTTCCTGAAACTGGGGCCTCTTGATTCTCTTTTTAATTTCCCCACTTTTGCCTCCTGTCCTTCCTACTCTGGCTTTTCTAGAAGTGGAAGATCCCATGATTTTGACCCTTGCCCTCTCTTCCTTCTCTCTTTTCTAGAAATTCTGTGCATTCCCATGGCTTCAACTGATATTCTCATGTGAACATTCCCCACCCCCACCCCAACTCCATATTGGTATTTCCAAGGGATGCTGTTTTGCCTACCTGGTTTTTCTTCAGTGCCACAGATTCCAAGTTCCATTATCTTTTGTCCGATATCTGTACCAATGCTTCTTCCTGACTCTTGATTTTTGTGAACCACATTCTTCCTATTCATACTTGTTGGAAAGCTTGAAGCTTTGTCAATTCCTTCTTTTTCTTCTCCCTCTGCACCTTCAACTTTGCTTGACAGTTTCCAAGTATTATCACTCTTCCTTTGCATTCTGCCCTTTTTCAATATTTGTTGACAAGTTGTTTAACTTCTAACCCTTAATTTTCTTACCTCTTAAATAGGGACAGTAGTTGACTTGATTATCTCATGAAGTTCTTGTATTTATAATATGTGATGTATGTTAAAAGTAAGTAGTGCTTTAGGCCTTCACTATCTTGAGTATTGGCCTCCTGATTGATTTTGCCAACTCCAGTCACACTCTGTCTTCAATCCATCCTATGTAGCATTGGGTAATCTATGGAGGTGATCTTCCTGTGGAGAATCTCTGATCATGTCACTTCTATGTCCCCAAACTTTCACTGGCATCCTACTACCTAGTAAAATGCAAATTCCCTTCACTGGCATTTAAGACTCTACATGGTATAGTGCTGTGTTAGACTTACTTGTACAGTGACCCCCAGTGACCTTTACCTTCTTCTCTTATGTGCGGGCTGGACCTAGTGACTTGCTTCCAATGAATAGAATAGGACAAAAACGATGGGATATTCCTTCCATTATTAGGTTACAAGTAACTATAGCTTCTGTTTTGCCAGCAAACTTTCTCTCTCTCATGTGGCTGTTGATGAAGTCAGCCGCCATGCTACAGAGGCCCATGTGGCAAGAAATTGAGAGTGGCCTCTGGCCAACAACCAGCAGGGAACTGAGTTTTTCAGTCCTATAGCCTACAAAGGACCGAACCCTGTGAGTGCTGACAACCAGGGTATGGTCTTGGAAGCAGGTCTTGTTTCATTTGAGCCTTGAGATGACTATGGCTCCAGCAGATGTCTTGATTGCAGTCTGTGAGAGACCCTGAAGTGAGTAAAGAAGACTCAGCTAAGCCTTGCCTAGTTTCCTGACCCACAGAAACTGTGACATAATAAATGTGTGTTGTTGTAACCGCTCAGCTTTGGGGATAATTTCTTGTTCAGCAATTAATAACTAATACCCCAATCTCTATATCCCTTACTAAGGCCTCAAACTTCTTTTGAACTAAATCCCACATTTCCAGACCACACTGCATGCTCGCTTGCCTCTATGATTTTCCTGTGGTCTCTACTTTGCTTAAAACACTTTCTTCTGTCTCCTTCACCTGCAAAAGTCTTGTTTGTCTTTTTGCCTTGAGTGCTTAGACACTTGCAGGTAATGATGTTTCAATAAATATTTGTACACTTGAATTATTGAAAAGGATTTCTAAGATAATAATTATTTGAAGAAACTCATTTAGGGAAAAAGTGGGTAAGGTACTCAAAAATTAAAAAAAAAATTAATTCAGTAAATATTTACTTAGGATCTGCCTGGGTTAGAGCCTATGGATCTGATGTCAAACCAGAATGCTTGCTTTGGAACACAGAATGCTCCTTTCATTCACATTCAACACTTCACCTAGCTGATTCCTATTTTATCTTTCAGAGCTTATCTGTTATGTGCCATCCTTTAAGGCAGCTTTCCCTGACTCTCAAACTAGATCAGGTTCATTTGCTATATGCATTCATTAATGCCTGTACTTTTCTTTTGAGACATGCCCCACCATTGTAATTAAATAATGAATTGTGTGAGTGGGGGGTTAATGTCTGTTAATCCCACCAGCCAGTGAGCTCCAGGAGGCCAGACACCCTCCCTGTCCTTGGTCACCCTTGAATCCTTACAACTGGTCCAACGCTTTGTCTCTAATAGGAGGCCAATAAATATCTATTGAGTCAGTATAGACTTATTTTGTCCCCAGTATTCCCTGGACCCCCCAGGGAATGTGGGAGCTGGTGAAATGACAATCCAGCATGACAGCAAGGCCCATGACACAGGTCTCATTACTGGCTGCAGTGTGAGTATAGTGGAGGAGAGGTGGGGACGACATCACAGATGACATGGTAAGTGAGCTGGGTTTTGAAGGACACATAGCACCTTGGGAGGTAGGTGGAGGAACGGCGAACTTGAGAGGCAGGGCTTTCTCGTGTGAAAACAAAGGCAAAGGGATTATGGTGAATTAGAGCAGAACTTCCCAATGGAGTGGGGTGCTGCAGTATTCCAGGGTGCCTTAAATAGGTGCAGGTTTGCCAATTTGTTGATCTTTGTCTTTTCCCATGCCCATGATCATTTCCTGTGTATGCGTAGACAAGAAAAAGTCTGGGAGGCATTGGATCAGGTCCACGTGGAACAGGACAGGTGTGATAGGACTGGGTGAAGATGAGTTTGGGGCAAGGACTGCGACCAGTTTGTAAAGGGCTTCCGTGCTGTGCCTAAGGGGTTTGGATTTTGCCCTGTAGGAAGTGTGAACCCTTTGTAGTTGGACTACCTTTATACATTTTTATTGGTTCCAAACTAATGTGGTCCAAATGAGTAATTTTTATAAGTTCTACCTCCAATTTTTCATAGGCACAATGCAGAACATCCTGTGCAGTGGCAATTCTCACTATTTTGTGAGTAGGCTGTGATGACATTATAAGTGATTTACTACAGTTAGTAAAACTTGGATATTTTTAGATTACTAATTTTTTAAAGACTGGGTTTTTTTTTTTAAAGAGCAGTTTTAGGTTTACAACAAAATTTAGAGAAAGGTACAGAGATTTCCCATATATCCCTGTCCCTGTTTATCAATATCTCTTACCAGAGTGGTACATTTGTTACTAAGGATGAACCTTTATTCACACATTATAATCACCTGAACTATAGTAGTTTACCTTAGGGTTCGCTCTTGGGGTTGTACATTCTCTGGGTTTGGACAAATATACAATGACATGTATTGGTCATTATAAAATCAAAGAGTATTTTCACTGCCCTGAAAATCCAGTGGGGCTCTGCCTATTCATCACCCCAACCTCCACTCCACGTGACCACTGATCTTCCCACTGTCTCCATAGTTTTGCCTTTTCCAGAATGTTGGAGTCATACAGTATAAAGCCCTTATAGTTTGACTTCTTTCCCTTGGTAATATCATTTAATGTTCTTCCATGTCTTTTTGTAACATTTCTTTTTTAATATTGTATAGGATTCTGTGGTCTGGATGTTCCACAGTTTATCCATTCACTTACTGAAGGACATTTCTGTTATTTCCAGACTTTGGCAGTTATGAATAAAGCTGCTATAAACATATGTATGCAGGTTTTGATATGGAAATCACTAGGTTTTGTTTTGTTTTTGTTTTTGTTTTTGTTTTGAGAGAGAACGTGAGTGGCGAAGTGGAGGGAGAAGAAGAGGGAGGGGAGAGGGAGAATCTTAAGTAGCCCCAGGCCCAGCACAGAGCCCTACTCACGGCTCCATCTCACAATCCTGAGATCATGACCTGAGCCAAAACCAAGAATTGGACGCTTAACCAACCGAGCCACCCAGGTACCTCAGAACTCACTTGTTAAAAATGAAATAAATTTAATAATTTTTCCTAAGTCAAGTCTATGCAACTTTCCTAGGGCTGCTGTAGGAAAGTACAAATCAGGGGCGCCTGGGTGGCTCAGTTGGTTAAGTGACTGCCTTCAGCTCAGGTCATGATCCCGGAGACCCCGGATTGAGCCCCACATCGGGCTTCCTGCTCGGCAGGAGGCCTGCTTCTCCCTCTCTCACCCCCTCTCCTTGTGTTCCCTCTCTGGCTGTGTTTCTCTCTGTCAAATAAATAAAAAATCTTTTTTTTTTTTAAAAAAAGGGAAGTACAAATCAGGCGGCCTGGAACAGAAATGTATTGTCTCATATTTCTGGAGGCCAAGAGCCCCAAATCAAAGTGTCCGAGGGCTATGCTCCTGTAAAGTCTGTAGAAGAGGACACATCCTTGCCTTTTCCAGCCTCTGGTAGCTCCAGATGTCATCTGCCTTTTGGCAGCATTTCTCTCCTCGTCACACAGCCCTCCCTCTGTGCATGTCTGTGTCTATATCTAAATGTTTCCTTTTTTTTTTTTTTTTTTTAAATAAAGAGAGAGCAAGTGAGAGCCCATGCAAGTGGGGAGGAGGGCGCTCTATGCCCAGTGTGGAGCCTGACACAGGGCTCTATTGAGACCATGACCTGAGCCAAAATCAATAGTCAGACACTAAATGGACTGAGCCACTGAGGTGCCCTCAAATGTCTCCTTTTTATAAAGATATCAGCCATATTGGATTAGGCTCTACCCTGATGACCTTATCTTAACTTGACTACATTCCCAAAGACTTTATTTTCAATTATGTTGCATTATGAGGTACCAGAGGTTAGGACCTCACCATATCTTTCTTTTTGGTGGGGGAGAAGGGGACCACCTTTCAGTCCATAATAATAATCCATCATTTTCACTCATGTGCACTTTAGTATTCTTTCTTGGGTCAGAATAAACTGGTGGAGTTTAGCATTTAACCTATAGTCCTATTATGTCAGATTCCGAATATGTTCGTGGCAGTGCCATGCTTGTGAACTTGAACCTATCAGTTCACTGAGAACCACTGATGTAATATAACCTTGTCACATTGGCTTTTGTTTTTCAAAGAGTTTATTTGTTTCTCTTTCATCATTTAGGAGCTGGCCCTTTAAGACTAGACCACGTTCATGCGTTAGTTATTAACTGAGAGTGATTTTGCCACCCAGGGAGCACTTGGCAATGTTTTTGGAGATGTTTTTGGTTGTGACAATGGAGGTGGTGGTGGCAGGGTACTCCTGGCATCTCGATAGTACCTGCCAGAGATGCTGCTACATAAACACCTTGCAGTGTTCACGACAGGGCCCCACAATGAAGAGTTGTCTGGCTCAACATGTCAACTGTGTTGTTGTTGAGAAATCCCACAACAGTGGGTTTTGTGTGCTTTAGTGTTTCGGGTGGTAGTAATAAAACACCTGGTTTGAGTTAGGACAGACTCAAGTTCATCTTTCTCTTAGAAGAATTTCAACGTTGTCTCTCTAAGAGACTCTGATATTCTTAATACCTTTGCCGCTCTGGTTAGCATGACGAAATAAGTTTGAGTATAGCTTCATCAGTCTCCCTAACGCCATCTGAGGATGAGTAAGAATTCCAGTACCCATCTGGTCCTACTTATGGCTCAGAGAAAGAAGTATAACTTTCATATACTCAGTATCTAGTGAAACCCCAGGGGGTACTTAGTAAATACAGTTTTCACGAACAACAAGTGTTTTGTGAGATTAACATTAAAAACAAAATATGATTTATGAGTAATTTGGTATGAAATTTCCTTTCTGCAATCAATTTAATAAAGGCACCAGGTAATAATTAGTCCTTGTATGCTATCAATTATTTTCAAACATGCATTGGGATCATTGGACCCAGGGAAGCCCAGCCCTCTTGGCCAAGACCAACTTTGAAAAAGGTCTGGATTGAGGTTTAGTTGGATCTGGAGAACTGGGGTCCTGGGTCCTTCTGTCTTTTTCCTGGCTTCTCGCTGTGGTTCTCAGGGTCTGTGGGTAAATATCTATTACCTTCATTCTTTTGGATTGAAGTTTATTTTCTATATTCCTGCTTAAATGAATCTCCTGATGCCTTTTTACTTACAACCTTAACACACTGCTTGGATGGATTACTATCCATTCCTTTTTTGATGGGAGTCTTGATGTCTTATCTCAAGGGACTTGTAAACTAATTCTTGGCTTCTGGTGCTCCTCTTCTAGCTGGTGGTTGCTGGGAAGATTTTCTATCTATCTATTGTCTTTTTTTTTTTTTTTGAGCCATGCAAGGCATGTGACAACATTTCGTTCTATAGAGGCTAACTAATTAAAGCCCATGAGGTCATTTGTCATATGTCTTTAGGGCCTCAGCAAAAAGAATAGTATCACTAATTGGGCTTAAGAAAGAAGGGGGAAGAATATTAACATTTCAGGATAAAGATATTATTGGATAATATGGCTGTTTTCATTATTTTTATTGATAATAGTCATAAAGCCTCCTTAATTACAAATTATGAAGTATCCTATCCTTGGGAACAGGGAACGCTTTCATCTTTCCTCTGGGGTCAGTTATTGCCATAATGCTACATAACAACAACAACAAAAGTCCTACAAAATCTCGGTGGCATGAAGCTATAAGCATTTATTTCTCATTTGTACATCTTGCAAATCAGCTTGGTGAAGGTTTGCTGATCTGGGCTGGTTGCAGGTTTTCTTCCTACACACATCTTTCACTTTTCCTCTGTGAGTGGCCTGCTTATACCTAGGGCATGCCCTTTTCATAGTGATCGCCAAAGTACAAGATACAGATTCCATTGGGAAAGCTCAACATCACTAGATGTCCTGGTTACCATGGGTATGGAAAAAGTTTCCCTGAAACTTCATGGCTTAAAACGGTAACAGTTATTTTATTGTCTCTGCCAGTGTCTCTGGGTCAGGTGTTCAGGGAGGACTCAGATGGGCCGGTCTGCTTCAGGGTTCTCTTGTGAAGTTGCGGTCAGGTGATGACTGGAGCTGGCCTAGCAGGAGGCTGACCAGTGTTTCCAGGCTTCTCCGGACTTCTCTCACTTCTCCAGTGGTTGGATTTTGTGGGCGAGTTTGGGCTTTCACTCAGCATGCTGGCTGTAGTGTTATCAGACCGCATACAGGGCGGTTTAGAACTCTAGCATAGTCCTTTCACAGAACTGAGTGGAAGCTTCCTTGTCTTTTTTTTTTTTTTTTTTTTTTTTTTTTTTTTTTTTTTTTTTTTAAAGATTTTATTTATTTATTTGACAGAGAGAAACGAAGCGAAAGAGGGAACACAAGCAGAGGGAGTGAGAGAGGGAGAAGCAGGCTTCCCGCCGAGCAGGGAGCCCGATGTGGGACTCGATCCCGGATCTCCGAGATCATGACCTGAGCTGAAGGCAGTCGCTTAACCAACTGAGCCACCCAG
>PITA01014497.1:37447-53481 GCA_004023965.1 Spilogale gracilis | reverse complement strand
TTTTTTTTTTTTTAAAGATTTTATTTATTTGACAGAGAGAAACACAGCGAGAGAGGGAACACAAGCAGGGGGAGTGAGAGAGGGAGAAGCAGGCTTCCCGCCGAGCAGGGAGCCCGATGTGGGACTCGATCCCGGGTCTCTGGGATCATGACCTGAGCCGAAGGCAGTGGCTTAACCAACTGAGCCACCCAGGCGTCCCTCCATTGTTTTGTTTTTTAAACACTGCACTCATGTGATGCTTGCCAAAATAGTAGACTACTTGGAACATGGGGAATGAACATCTTCACCTTTACTAAATAATGCCAAATTTTTTTCTAAAGTACTTGCACTGATGTATCTTCCTACCAGCAGGGCACAAGATTTCCCACTGTGCAACATTTATACCATCACTCTGTAATCAAGCATCTTATGCCCAATTTGATGGACATAAAATGGTAGCCTATTGTAGTTTCACTTGAATTTTACTGATAATCATCATGATAGTTCATCTTGTCATCCATTCATGTTCCTCTTCTGTGAATTGCCTCTTCATATTTTTTGCCTACCTTTGATTTTTAACATGGATGGACTGTATTTATTCCCTATCCCAGGGAAGTCATGAATTGCATGACCAGATCTCACTGTTGTGCAATGCATTCTTGGGGAATTTCTAGCATAGCTCCCACTTGTGCCACAAGAATTTGTAGACGAGCATCACCTTTCCTTAGTTGCATTCAATGCATCCATGTTTTCTTCACACCAGGGAGGGCAGGTGGAGAATGAGTCTCCTGTTAGAGAACTGAAACTCGGGGTCTTCATGGCCCTTGCTGCTGAGCTGATGCTGATCCTATCCAGATGGCCACCTGCATCCCCTGGTCTGGGGAGGCCTAAGCACGCACTGGAAGGAGGCTGTACAAACTAATTCTCTACAGAAAGAGTCATGGAGTTAGGGCTCATGCTCTAATACTTACAGTTTCCTGGGTTTTATGAAGAAATGTGTATTCCTGGTATTTTTCACAGATGCAAAATGCTAACATTTATTTAAAGCTATGTCACAAATTAAGCCAAAAGAAACATGCCCAAGGTTGAATTTGGGATTTCTCTCACTGCAACTTTGGAACAGAGTGTGCACCAAAGAAGGGTCAGCAGTGAGGAGACAAAAAGCCTACTATGTGAATTTTTGTTTAATTCTTCTAATGGAAAACTAATTTTGTCCACCAAGGATTTAAACAAGTCAGGACAGAAGAAGTGCTGGGTACACAAGATAAACTGACCTCAGCTTGCCAATCTGTCTAGCCTCTGATTTGTGTGAATTATTGCTGCTGTCACTTCCAATTGCTGTCCCAGCCATAGTTAGGTTGGTTGGTTTGCAAAGTGTAATGCTAGTGTAGACAGACATGTCCACTGTGGATACATTCCCATTGTAGAAGACTAAATGCTCATTGCCAGAGCCCAAAGGAAAGAAACAGAAGTTATTGCTTTGACATTGAGACACAATTCTTGGGCATTCAAGAGGCAGAGAGGAGAGGGTTTTATTTTTCATAGCCCCCAGCCCCGCTCCAAAAATATGGACACACATAGTCACACACACACCAATACAGGAAAGCACAGCTAGCTTGAGCAGCCCCATTCTACTGAGTTAAATTTGTCTTATTTCTACTTCTAAGTAGCAAGAAAAGCCAAAAGTCAAGATAATCAACAATAACAACAAAAGGCAAGAAAAATTCTATCTGGCCTAAAATCCATAAAAGGATGAAGAAACATGTTTACCAGAAAATCACAAAGCAAACCAACATGCCATCAATAAGTTAGTCAATTAATGCATAATTATTGAGTGCAAGGTATTCTGCATCTTCTGGTTTGGAAGGCTCCCATGGCTTCCCTATGGCTGATAAGAGTAAGTATTTAGGAAGATCCCCCACTTGGATGGCTGTTTTGGTTTTCAATCAGCATCTTATACACAGCCAACAAAAGAAATAAAGGAACACAGAGCTAAATAGAGAATAAAAAGAAGACCATGCAAGCTCTGGGCAAAGAGAGTCTTAGTAATATATGAACCTTGATTAATCGATCTATCTGCAAATATTTATCTAGGACTCAGGTCATACGGTCAATGTCTATGTCCTATCAATAGTAGAATAGTAACTCTCCCTCTGTGCTTCAGTTTTTTCAGCTGCAAATTGGGGATAATAATAGTACCTACCTTGAAGGACTATGGCGAGTATCAAATGAAGGAACACATTTAAAGGAAATAGAACAGTTCCTGGTGTGGTGATCAGGCTGTCAAGAATAAGGAGGGAGACGATCATAAGCACATAGAAACTGAACAACAATAAAGACATCAATACAAGAGATGTCACACGCACTGCATTATTAATTGCCAAACAAGTGCTTCTCACCCTTGAATGTCAAACCTGAGGGCACAGAGCTAAGAGACAGCCAAAAGGAGTTTGGTTTCTCTCACTAGCCAAGCACCTGCCTTTCGCACGTGTCTGAGAAGCTGCAAACTGGGTCCCTCTAGAGACGCCATGAACTGGGATGGGCGTTTGGGGAAAAAACTCAGAGCTACCCCTGAGCATGGAGGCAGTGCAGCAAAGTGCTGTGGTGCCAGACCTCTCAAGTTCAAAGCCCAGCACTGGCATTTACTATTCATAGGCTCCTGGGAAAGTTATTTAACTTTTGACTCAGTTTCCTTGTATGTAAATGAAGAATGATAATATCATCTATTTCATAGGTTGGCATGAAGATTAAATGAAAGAGCTCACATTGTGCTTGTAATAAAATACTTGGCACATACAAATAACATTTCTCATCTAAATTGAATGCTAAACCAGCTGCTTCATTAAGATCTCCGAGGAAAGAAATTCCATAACCTGCCCCAATGTTCAAAACTTCCTCCTGTGAGGAAATCCTCCCTTTATAAAGTTTATATAATTGGAGAGGGCCATTAAAGATTTTTATAAACCAACTTATTCTACAGATGAGGAAATTGAAGCCTGCGAAGTCTAAGTGACTTGCCTAAAGTCATCCAGATGGTCAGTGGCGCTGGGGCTAGCTCCCAGTTCTCCTGATACCCAGATGCACACTCGTCCCACAAGGGGTGCGATTATTGCTCTGTCTGTAGACCCTCTCCTCTTGTGGTTCCAGACTCAAGGCAGAGAATTCTAAGCCCTCCATGGTTTGGCTGTGCTCCCTGCCTGGTGGGCACCCAACACATAACATCCCTTTCCCCCATATGGGCTCTGGGGAAATTGTGAAATAAAACAAGGGTGCAAATATAGCTAAAACACCACCTTGACTACTGATAAAGGCTAAATTGGAGAATACAGCTGAGTATGAGAGCCAGCAGGCCTGCTAACTGACCTCCCAGCCCCCATTAGGCAGACTCCTACACACATCCCCAGCCATGTGGGCTAGAGCTCAGAGGAGCAGATTTCCATAGGGTAGACAATTCTGATCCCAAAAGGATGAAGGAGGACAGGGCTGAGTGGGAACATGCTCAGGCATTCTTCTGCAGTGTGCCAGTCAGAGCAGTCACTGTACCTCCCTAAGGGTGGACAGAAGTTGGGAGTGTGGGTAGGGAAAATCCTCTTTTGTAGAAACCAAGAGTGCTTCCTTTTCTAGTTCTACCTCTTTCCAACTATCCTTCCCTTGGTCCCTACTCCGGTCCCATAAACAATGTGTAAGCTTTTGGCCCCTATTCACTATTCTTGTTGTATAGAAGGTGATGTATGAACTGAATCTTGAAAGACGGGAAGGCACTGGAAACTTGGAGACCCAGAGAACACAGGTGATCTGTTCAAATACAGTAATGTGTTTGACAGATTGCCTAAAATAACCAAGAGTGGGGACATTCTGAGTTTATGGGATCTGAGCCTGCATAATCCTTTAGGGACCTGATTGCTGGTCAATGTCAGAATGTGGTTAGAATGGATTTGGAGACTTAATTTTATTGTTGCTTACCACCCTGTAACCAGGTTATGTAGGAAGAAGACAAGAAGACAAGCAATATTTAGTGCTAGATTCCCTACATCGCTAATGGCCAGAGTGGTTTCAGGTTCTTTGTTACAGCCCTTAACAATTCTTTCCACTCTTAAAAATCCTCTTCATTTTTTACACCTTTCTGCTTCCTTTCCGATCCCCAGTTCTGTCAAGTGACCCCCAATAAAAGGAATGGACACCAAGAATGTTAACAGCTGAACACTTACTCCATGCCCTTTACATGCATTGCTTCATTTAATCTACATTTATAATAATATAGGTATCATTTTCCCATTTAGTAAAAGTTGAATCTCAGAGGGGTTAAGAAAGCACCCCAACATCACACAGCTAGTAAATGATAAAGTTGTGATTTCAAAAGCTTGGAATCAAGAATGCATGCTTTTTTCAACAGACAATTTCACACACTATTTTGAAAGGAGTTAATAACTGTTGGCACTTTATGCTCTTACACCAGATGGATTCACCTCAGGCGTTTTGAAAAACTGAAAACAAACATAATGACCTGTGATCGCCTTTTCCTTCTAAGCCCATCCTTCTGCTGAGAACAGTGAGAACTCTTTTTCCCTGTGGCAGAGAAGTTGGCTTCTGCTCTCCAGCAAACTTTACCTATGTTTAGACCATGAATGGAGTGACAAGAGAGAAGACAGACATGGATCTATATGGTATCAAGAACTAGCTAAGGCCAATGGATATACTTCATTTGATTTTTTTGAACCATTACCACTTCCAAAGCCAATGTATGGATGGGTCCCTGTTTGCTCAGACTCCTTCCTGCTGACCTTTGATGACGTCTTTGTTGTGTTGTCCCTTCGTTTTACCTAGAATTTGGCCTGATTTCCTCTGGATCAGGAGGCATTGCTTACCATTAGCCTGAAGACTTAGTGAATATCCCTGAAACTTACACAGGTTAGGCCTCCAAGAAATTTCTCTGGTGCTTACCTTTTATCCTGTTATAGACACTTCTCTAAAAGAACACGTGTTATTAGAATCCTACTTGCTCGGTGTCCTTTGTCTCTGGCTTACGGAGCACTCACTGGAACCATCTGCATTCAACTCTGGGCATCACAGAGTGAGTTCAGAGGACAGTGATTCCGATAAGGGAAATTCAGGAGGTCAAGCACATAAGGCTAGTTCAAGGACTATAGGGGGAAGTCAAGACAAATAATTAAGTTCCCAATTTGAGGCCCTTATTGTTCTTTAAACATAGCTATCACAGTTAAAATGTAAAAGGAGGACCTTAAAAGGAAAGGCTGTATTCTAAATTAAGAGAGATTTCTGTGCGATAGATATTTAAAATGGAATGGTAAAGTAATCCATAGCTAGAAGCCAAATTTTGGAGTCAGCTTCTGTGGAATAATTGGGAATTAAAACAGATAAATTAAATGGTATTGGGTACCCTACTACATTGGTCATAGTGAAAGAGAGACTTTGTAAATTGGAAGGCAATTCTGAAGAATTCACTCAGAACACAGCTCAGAAAGAGATAAATATGAAAGAGCTGGAAGAGACAGGGAGATAGACTGATAAGTTCCAATACAGTGTACATCATTTCAGTGAAAGAAAAAGAGTGGTTAGGGGAGGAGAAGCAATATTTGAAGTAATGGCTAAGAGTTTTGAAGAACTAAAGCTATTATGAATCTTCCAATTGAAAGCACATACTATATACAGGAAGTATTGAAAAAAAATTAAACAGAATCAAACCAGATATTTCATGGTGAAGGTGAAGAGAAAATCTTAAGCTGAGGGGGATAGGGACCTGTCTTCATATAGCTTAAAAGCTGTGTCTGGGAATAAGAGTTACTTGGAATACTTCTGAGTCCCTCAAAAGGAAACCCAGAACCTAGGAGTAAAAATTACAGAGAAGTAGATTTTAAGTGACTTTAAGGAGGAACTTTCTGATAACAAAGACTTTCCAGAATGCATAGCTTGCCTTATAATTAGGAAGTGAGTTCTCTCACTAGAAATTTTCCTTCATACATAAAGCTGGAGAAGGCAGACACAGGAGGTGCTGAATGGTTAGGGCCCAGGGGGTATGACCAGGGCTATCTGAGTGGCTTAACCACTGGAAAATGGAGCCTGAAGGATGCAGGGACTTAAGAGAGAAAAGAGCAGTGTCCAAAAGGGAAATATGATTTTGACCTCTGTAATGGTTCTACTGTCTTATCATTTTCTAAATGAATGATACACCTTTCCTCAAATTCTACTCCACAGCCGCCCCTAGAGTCAGGCAATTTTCTTTCACAAACCCATCTGGATCTTTTAGCAGAGCTACTTGCCATCTTCAGACTCACCGTCCCCATCACCTTTTCAGACGAGATCAGACAGCCAACATAATACTTACCAGAGGTTTCCATTTATGAAGGTGTCACTGAAAGATGTCAATTTCTGAGCCCTTTCCCCTTAATTCCCTGTTGTAGAAGACGGAGTGACAGCTCTAAAATCACAACTCACAGTAGACTTTGGTTTTACAAGGCTCTGTTATGCATACTAACCTCATTTAATTTTCCCGAAAAAGGTAAAGCCATCATTATCATTACCAGAAAGTCAAGTGATCAAGAAGGCTAGGTAAGGTGTCAAAAACCAACACTCAGCAACAAACCAAGTGCCAGGGTCCCCAAATCAAGAGATGGTTAATCACCCCAGATGGTGGAAGCCATCCAGTATAAGAGCAAATCAAGAAGAGACGGTTCTAATGTTCTGAGCTGCTTCCAGGAGGGAGATTTTTGTCTACTGCTCATTTCATCTTACCTGTCTGGTCCCCAGACCCTAATTGAGCTCTGTAGTCCCTAACCCTCCCCTGTTGACACTTGAAAGAGATATTCCCATAGAGCCATGGTTATGGTAGTTGAGAGAATTAGTAACAGCAGAGAGAAGGCATTTAGTAGGTATGTATTTCACTGAATTAAAATTATAGCTCAGACTTGTTGTAGGGCTAAGTCAACCACCAGTGGGTTGGCCAGGGAAACCAACGAGTATTTTTCTATCCCCAGTTCTCACTCTGCTCTAGCTACCCTGGCCTTCTTGTTGTCCCTTGAACATACCAGGCTCACTCTTGAGTCTGGAACTTTCCTCCCTGACTCTTGCACTCCTTCGGGTCACTTTTAAATAAGGCCTTCCTGAGTTAGAATCCCAGCCCCATCCTGGCACTCCTCATTCCCTTTCCCTAGCTTATTCCTTTCCATGGCATTTAGGATCGCTCAGCATATCATAGATTTTAGTTATCTGTGGTTTATCTGTCTCCCTTGACCAGGGGACAGACTCCCCGAGGACAAGGCTTTTTTTTATGTTTTGTTCCCTACACATTCCCCAGCACACAGAATAGTTCCCGCCACACAGGAGTGCTCAAGATGTATTTGCTGAATGAATGAACAAATTCATTTACAATATTGTTTCTGTGGACTTCCAGTTTCAAACAACAAATTTTCAAGCTTTTGAAACATAAACCAGTCCATAAATACAGATCTTCTGGAAATTTTTGGTATACTAATAATGAAATACAGAAATCATTTTTAATAAGCCTAGTCTCCCCTCAGGTCAAGTTGTACACCATCCAAACCTTGAGACAGGCATAAGGAAGAAGCCTCATGGAGCCACCTGGGCCAGCTTGAAGCTGTGTGGGGACAGAGTGGGTATTTTGCTGAGTGGGAGCTGTGGTGGGAGGACTAAAACAGGAAGAGAAAGAAAGACACCCAGAGGGAGAACACCAGCCAGGAGACTGAAAACTGAAAGCGTACTTAGAATCTTGGACTATGCTGGGCAATGTGGGCCAGAACATCTCAATTAGGATCCCAAGGAATCAACAAAGCAGGGAGGGGACAACCGAAGGAGAGGAGTCCAAGGGGCACACAGGAGAATGGGGAGTGTATGTAATAACAAGAACACCAAGGAGGAAGACAGCGGGGCCCGTGGGGTTTTCAGAGAAGACTCATTGGCAGGGGTGGTTCTGCTGCTGCCCTTGAAAGGTGAGTGGGCCACAGCCTCAGGAAGAAAGGGCAAGGCAGGCTTGTTCCCACCTGGGCCAGGAGAACTGGTGCTGCAGAAACGGGGCCCAGGGTGCTACAAACACAAAGCCCTGCGCTAGCAAATCTAAAAATACCCACCCTCTGTTTTTTTCTTTCTCTCTTGGTCCGTTTTCTTCCCATCCTCCTTTCTATTTTCTTCCTTCTCTGATTATTCTTTCTGGCAACCCTTGGATGCATTTGCTCATCCCACCAGGGAATCTCTCACCGGTGGGGCAGGTCAAACTCTTGCTGGACTCCCTGCTGTTCAGGTACAGGCTGGCAGAAGCTCCAAAGGCTCCCTGCCCCCCTCCACTCAGTCCTTTCAAATGCCAGTAAACAGGTGTCAGCAGCGCTGGCCTGGACTAAGAGACCCACGTCTGCATAACAACCCAACTATTTTGGCTATCCAGCCGGGGAGCATAAATATGGTGGTGTTTGAGCCCTTGGGGCCCATGGAGTTTACAAGTATGCTGTCAAGATCTCCTCACTGGGCTAGTGCTTGAAGTGCTGCCAAGCAGCCAGGGGACTCCTGTGCTTTCATGTGCTCCCAAGCGCAGGCCGCCCTGGCTCCAGGAGCAGCCCTCTGGGGACCGCGTGTCGGTGTGAATCTCAAACAGCAAGCTGACATTCCGGTTGGGAGTGTGACAGTGCATGCTTGGGTGATGATGCCAGGGCGGCAGGTGACACGGGTCCACTGCAGAGGGGGAGAGGGGCCGGAGTGGCTTCTAGTTACATGTCCTCAGAGCTCTGAAGGATGGCACCAGGGTCGGGGAACAGTTACAAAACGAGGTTACAAAATCCGGATGTCCTGATCAAATTAAGACCACTGAGATGGAGCACTGGGAGCCTAGACCACACCGGTGTTCCCCAAAAGCATCTGATTTGGGCTAATCTAGGATTAGAACACTGCAAACACTGCAAACCAGAGAAACCACCACTGTCAACCAGGGAAAGCACATATGCACCATCTCTCAAACAGAGAAACAAAGAGAAGGCAACCGTATGATGGGCCCTGGATGTCCCCCTGAGGAATTCCTCTTCTGGGGTCATCTTCCCTCACCCCTACCCCCACCCCCCGCCCCAGGTCTTGTGCCTGCCACTGAGGTTCTAACTCAGGGTAAACATCTGAAAACAGAGTGCCTGCCAGGGAGGAGAAAAAAAAAGAGGCGAGGGTGGAATGGGATGGGGTGGGGCAATGGCGACAGGAAGAGCTCAAAAGCTTCTCAGGTTGGGTGACTACCAAGGTTGGCTTGTCCCCAGAGCAGTTTGGCCCTGGCCCTGCGGGCGGGAGGCAGCAGGTGTAACACGCGCTTCTGCCGCTAGGGGCAGCATTTCCCCCCGCTTTTACAACCGCACCTCAGGCTTTGCTCAGGGGTTTGGATCAAGGTTTGCCGGACCTTTTATAAACTTGGTTCCACTTTAACAGAACTCTATCACAGTTCTTGAACAAACTGCCACGGCTGCTCTGTGGTCTACACGGAGGGGAGGAGGCCTGATCTGGGAGCTACTGAGATCTCCCCCTCAGGATCAGTCTGGTTATGCTTTTGTGGTCACTGTTCTAGAAACTCGAAAGAGGAAAACTTTCCTGATTTTCCCAGCTCTTTTGCCCCTCATCGTAGAAGCCTAGTATATTATAGATTTTACATTCATGGGGACCAACGCCGGGAGAGAGGCAGATCAAGATCGTACAAGATCACATACTTTTCCCTGGTCGCTTATCATCTTTCTGCTACAGCAATTATTGTCCTATTTTGTACATATCCCATTAACATACTGAGACAATAAAGTACAGTAAGTATGCATCCTTGGGAATATTTCTTCTTTCTTGAGGTAGACTATGAATTCTGTGTGAGCAGGGACGGCCTTTATTTCTACTCTCTGGTCCTAAATTAACTTACAGAGTCTGTCCAATGCCTACTCCAGGTGTTCCTGGCCCCTGGTGATGTGAGGGGAAAACAGAGAGTCTGCACTGCCCTGAATTGCCCTGAGAAATGTACAGATGAGCCTAACAAGAATCCCAAAGACCCTGCAGAGTCCTGCCCCTCAACTGTCAGGATTTGGAGTACTCATCGGCCTCCAGGCAAAAGCCAGATGCCTGTGGAGGGAAAAGAGGAAGCTTTCAAAAAGATGAGGTCAGTTCTCCCGAAAAGAAAACTTTGTTGGACAAAGACAGAAAACAAATAATTTCACCCAACATGAGAAAATAATTTATTTCTCTGCTCCACGGTGGCCAGAGGCCACTGAATCATAGAATCTGAAGGCTGTGGAGGTTTGAGAAGGTTGCTGATGGGTCATTTTTATTGTATGGTGAGTGCTTGGCCCCGAGATGGCCCAAGAAGAATGTCAGAGCCTCAAATCTTTGCCCTTTTTAGGGAAGGCCACTCTGGGCAGACATTTTGCTGATCATAATCACTTTTATATGTAACTGGACCTTAATTCATTTGGTAGTTTGAGCTACGGAAGGGCGGCACAGATTAGAGAGCTATGTCTGTAACTGACGAAATCTGCGCTTGGCATGCATTTGTGGGGAAATTAAAAATAAAATAAGGCTCATCTGAAAAATGCCTGGACTGGAATTAGCCGTCTCCTGACCGGTCACGCATGGAACTTTGTCGGAGATGACCAGGACAGAAAAGTGAGACCAGGGCACAGACCGGGCCGAGCTGCCCGCCAGGCTCCTGGGAGCCTGTCATAATTTATAATGGATTATCTTAGGAAATAGATGGGGATGGCTTGTGTTCAGGAGCCAGGAAGGACTACTTCAGTTTAAAAGAAAAAAAAAAAAGCTCCAAAAACATCTCAGAAACACATGACCCATTGTTATTTATTCCACAAGATATTTAACCCCTTTACTAAGTTTGAATTAACTCATCCAATCCTGTGCTATGAACATGACATTTTTGAAGGGAGTTGATACAGCCAGGCCAGGTAAATGGCTCCTCTTCCTAGCACTGGTGTTGGGGCTTCTGCTTGTACTCTTTGCCATAAGGTAGCTCTCCTAATGTACTGGAGTTTTCAGTTTATACTTTGAGTTCCAAAAACTGGGGTTCACACACACACACACACACAGAGAGAGAGAGAGAGAGAGAGAGAGAGAGAGAGAGAGAGAGAACTTGAAGGTATGGTCATTCTGGTGATTTTACTGATGAGGCCACTGAGACATGGAGAGATTACATGGGTGCCAAGGTCTACCATCCAGTGAGCGGCCCAACTGGGCTTTGGACCCAGAATGCAGGGTACCAGCCTGGGCCTGCCCACCCGGTCAAGTCCAGGTGAAGTCAGAATCCTGCTGTAACTGGGTGGGATCAGCAACATCGGAATTTCAATGCAGCAGCCAGCTCTACCATAATTCTTAGCTCGCCTAACCTGGTCCTCAGATCCAGGCTTCTTTTTCTGGAACAACCAGGGAAAAAACACTTTAAACTTGGAAAGGTAATATCAATTAAACAGCTCAATTTCCATTGTCAGCCCAGTTTTTCTGCCTCAGTTGACAGTCTAATGGGATTTTTTTTAAGGATGACAGAGACAGTCACTGAAAGGGAGGCTTGTGCACGGTGCTTCCTGGAAAGTTTGGCCATTAGCGGCTGCCATTGTTCTTTAATACCAGCCATCTTTTGAGTGCCCGGGAATAAAGGTGCACACTTGGGAGCACACGTGTGTTTCAACCACACTGTGCGGGGGGCACAGGCGCTAGCTCTTCCTTCAGAGCTTCTGAGGAACTGCATTTCAGCCTCTGTGGAAAGACCAGGAGGCCATTTTGTCCAAAATGTATCCAAACACATAGTGCTTCAGAGATGAGGTAGGAATCTTCACACTTAGATTCCCCGGGAGGCTTCAGGGTGGAAAGGAGGGACTGACTACAAGCCTAGATGCAAAGTACAGTCATAACTTTCCTGCATGACCCAACTATGTCACATAGCAGTGGAGTGTGTGTGTGTGTGTGTGTGTGTGTGTGTGTGTGCACGCGCGGGGCGGGGGGAGTATGCACGGGGGGGGGGGGGCACTCAGTGGGGAAAAGTTCCGGGTGCTCCTCTACAACACCCTGTGTCATTTGTGGAGGAAAGGAAACAGGAGGTCACTCACTGCTGAGAGATTTCAGAAACACGTCTCTGCCTAACTTTATTCCTTCCTCACGGATGCATGGATTCTATGACCGGGTGGAGAAGAAAAGAGGAACAACACTGAATGGGCAGCTACCCTGGGCCACACACTGTGCAGGTTTGTTCTCCCATCTCCTTAATCCTCATTAATATCTCCTCTGAGATATTATTCTCTTTTTAGAGATGAAGAAATTGAAACTAGGACAGGTTAGGTTACTTGCCAAACGTTACATAACCAGTAGGCAGCCTAAGATTCAAGTCTATGTGTGTGGACTCCCAAGTTCAACTTTGTCCCCTGTTAAAATAGGACTGTCTCTGAGAAAGGGGGCACATGGGACGCTATCAGTCATGTACACCATAGTCTAATGAGTTGATCCTACCTTTTCTTGAAGAAAGTTTTGTTTCAAAAACAAAGTGGAAGAAAGTACTGAAGAGAGGATGGTGATGACAAAGATGCCGATAAGTCACTTGACAATTTTGTCCAGCCCTCAGTTCCCTGGCAGTATTCAGGAGCAGGTGAAAGGGGGAAGGGAAGATGTGACATTTAAGGTCTTCGGTAAACTCTCTTTTCTGGAAGGATAGTGCAGAATGGAAATGCTGTTAAGGTTCCAAGAACAGCAATGTTGAGACTGGAGACGGGGGTTCCTGGGAATTGCGGGGCACTGGAACCGGCTTTCTCATGTCTAAGCTGTGTGGCCTCCACCCTGTTACCTGCCGTCCTGTTTCTTCATCCATAAAATGAAAATGAGAGGGCCTGCCTCACAGTGTCACTATGAGAGTGACGGGCAGGTGGCACTTAGTGAGCAGTAACTAACGCCACACATAATCTCCAGTCAGCTTACATGGGGCGCTGTGATCAGAGAGCTGTGGGGCCAGGCTGACTTGACATCGAGGTTACTCTAAGTCACTACCCACTGGAACTGGGGGTGGCAGGAAGGGCTCCCAGCTCCAAACACCCAAACTACCTTCTTTATCCAAAGCCACAACATCTGAAATTGCACATTCAGGATATATCCCTGTTGTGGATATAGCCACTGCCCCAAACATCCTTTTCCTAATTCCTTTGATGGGCAACACATTAAATTTACTTATTAATTAAAACTACCAATGCCAACTACCTACTGGGATTATCTGGGTAAAATAATAAATGCTCATGCCAGGGCCCTACCCCAGATCCCCCCCACCCCCCAAATTAGAATCTCTGGGAGTGGCCCAGGCATTAAAAATATACTTGCCAAGTGTTTCTAAGTTGCCACATGTGTAGCCAAGTTTGAGAAGCCCTGAATTACACTATTCACTCTGCAGAATATAAACTCTGGGAGCCCAAGGAACACAGCATAGTGTCCTCAAAGCTTACCACTGCTCTTGGCACAAAAACAGCCTACAAGTTCATTGCTACTGTTGCATAAAGATAAAGATGTTGATGGCTCAAAATGAACTGCAGTGAGAGGTAGAGGCAAGGTGAGGGACAAAAGGCTGAAAAGCATAGAGGAGAAACAAGTTCCAGGTCATTACAGAAGAGCAAGAACCACTTCTAAGGAAATCAGCTGCTTGTTACTCTAATATTTCTAATAGCAAAAGGTAGACCTCTTGAAAGGGGCAGATATTACACTAGGACTGGGGAAGAAAAAGAAAAGAAATGCTTCTTCAAGTTTTTAGAAGTAACAGAATATAAAGATAAATTTTTCAATTAAATATATCCACAGGTCCCACTGGCAGTTGGAAGAAAGAGAAAACCACATGCTCTGGAAATCAGAGGGCTCTGACTTCAAATCTCACGCCTCCCACTTATTTTTTTTAATAATAATTTATTTTTTTCAGTGTTCCAAGATTCATTGTTTATGCCCCACACCCAGTGCTCCTTGCAATACGTGCCCTCCTTAATACCCACCACCAGGCTCACCCATTCCCCCATCCCCCTTCCAAAACCCTCAGTTTGTTTCTGAGTCTACAGTCTCTCATGCTTCATCTCCCTCTCTGATTTATCCCAGTTTCTGTTTCCTTTCCTTCTCCTAATGTCCTCCATGTTACTCTTCATGCTCCATAAGTAAGTGAAACCATATGATACTTGATTTTCTGTGCTTGGCTTATTTCACTCAACATAATCTCCTCCAATCCTATCCATGTTGCTACAAAAGTTGCATATTCATCCTTTCTGATGGAGGCGTAATAATCCATTGTATATATGGACCATATCTTCTTTATCCACTCGTCTGTTGAAGGGCACCTTGGCTCTTTCCACAGTTTGGTGATTGTGGCCATTGCTGCAATGAACATTGGAGTACATATGGCCCTTCTTTTCACTACTCTGTATCTTTGGGGTAAATACCCAGTAGTGCAATTGCAGGGTCATAGGAGAGCTCTCTATTTTTAATTTTTTAAGGAATTTCCACACTGTTTTCCAAAGCTGCCGCACCAACTTGCATTCCCACCAAGAGTGTAAGAGGGTTCCCCTTTCTCCGCAGCCACTCCAACACTTATTGTTTCCTGTCCTGTTAATTTTGGCCATTCTGACTGGCATAAGGTGGTATCTCAACATGGTTTTGATTTGAATTTTCCTGATGGCAAATGATGACAAACATTATTTCATGTGTCTGTTAGCCATTTGTATGTCTTCTATGGAGAAGTGTCTGTTCATGTCTTCTGTCCATTTTTTGATGTTATCATCTTTTTTGGGGTTGAGTTTGAGGTGTTCTTTATAGATCTTGGATATCAGCCCTTTGTCTGTAGTGTCATTTGCGAATATCTTCTCCCATTCCATGGGTTGCCTCTTTGTATGGTTGACTGTTTCCTTTGCTGTGTAGAAGCTTTTTATTTTGATGAAGTCCCAAAAGTTCATTTTTGCTTTTGTTTCCTTTGCCTTTGGAGACATGTCTTGAAAGAAGTTCCTGTAGCTGATGTCAAACAGGTTACTGCCTTTGTTCTCCTGTAGGATTTTGATAGATTCCTGCCTCATGTTGAGGTCTTTCATCCATTTTGAGTTTATCTTTGTGTGTGGTGTAAAAGAATGGTCGAGTTTCATTCTTCAGTACGTAACTCTCCAATTTTCCCAGCACCATTTATTGAAGAGACTGTCTTTTTTCCACTGGATATTTTTCCTACTTTGTTGAAGACTATTTGATCATAGAGTTGAGGGTCCATATTTGGACTCTTCTACTCTGTTCCATTGTTCTATGTATCCATTTTTGCTTTGTTTTTCTTTTTCAACATTTTCTTAGCAATTTGGGGTCTTTTCTGGTTCCATATAACTTTTAGAATTGTTTGTTCCAGCACTTTGACAAACACTGGTGGAATTTTGATTGGGATGGCATTGAAAGTATAGATTGCTCTGATGCCTCCCACTTATTTACCACATGACCTAGTAGAAAGAGGTCAGGGTGGGGGTTTTTCTGTATTTTTTAAAGCCTCTCTGATCCTTAATTTCTCTATCTATAAACCCATGAGTAGTATGACAGATAGCCCAGGGGGGTTGAAGGATGTTGGGTGAATCCACCAGCACATAGTAGGTAACTGATACATGTAAATTCCCTCTCTCTGCTCTCTCCTTTCCTCCATTCCATACTAACAAACCAAGGGATGCCGGACTCTGGAAAGAACACCTTTTGAAAATGATAAATTAGATTATTATTGCCACATTTATTTTTTAAAGTAGGCTTCATGCCCAGTGTGGGACTTGAACTCCCAACCCAGAGGTCCATGCTCCAAGACAAGCCTCTAGGTATAAGCAAAGCAGTTTATTTAGAAGGCACAAGGAAGGGACGCCTGGGTGGCTCAGTTGGTTAAGCCACTGCCTTCGGCTCAGGTCATGATCCTGGAGACCCGGGATCGAGTCCCACATCGGGCTGCCTGCTCGGCGGGAAGCCTGCTTCTCCCTCTCTCACTCCCCCTGCTCGTGTTCCCTCTCTGGCTGTGTTTCTCTCTGTCAAATAAATAAAATCTTTAAAAAAAAAAA
>PITA01014497.1:0-37347 GCA_004023965.1 Spilogale gracilis | reverse complement strand
TGATAAAGATTTCTTGATTCCAGCCCACTTAACTTTTTCTATATTTCATAGTTATTTCCATCTTCCAATTCAATACCACCATGGCTCCCAGAGACAAAACAATCCTGTCTTTCAGCCTCAAACTTTCAAGAAGAAAATGCTTCAGATGGTGGCCAGACTAATGATCCTCTAAGATCAAACACTAAAATCTGAATACTGACATTCGGAAACACGTTGTGGCAGGCTGAATAATTGTCTCCCCAAAGACGTTCACATCCTAATTCCCAGACCCTGCCAATGAAGACATTACCTTACATTTGCAGAAGCAATTCTGTTAAGGATGTTGAGATGGGGAGATTATCCTGGATTTGGGGGATAGGTCCACTGTAATCACAAGGGTCCCTTAAGTATGGAAGAGGGAGACAGAACAGTTAGTATCAGAGTGATGCAGTGTGAGAACAACTCAACCAGCCATTGCTGACTTTAAAGATAGAAGGAGCCATGGGCCAAGAAATACAGGCATCCTCTACAAGCTGTGACAGGCAAGGAAACAGATTCTTTCCTGGAACCTCTAGAAGGATACAGTCAGCTAATATCTTTACTTAAACCCACCGAAACCCATTTCAGACTTCTGATGTCCAGAAACATAAGGTAATAAATTTGTGTTGTTTTAAGCCACTTAAGTTTTTGGTAATCTGTTATAGAAGCAATAGGAAACTGATACACCATCTGTATGTTAATTTTTTTTCTGGAAACATTTCTGATTGTACTGAACCATCAACTCTAGCTGAGACGAATGTTTCATAAGCCAAAGGATCTTCTCAACATGCCTTAGTTTTCTGAACTACATTAATTTTCTCTTTGTCCATATATTAGTATCTAATAATCTATAGATATAAAGTCACTGGTAGGTTCCATATCTAGCATAGGACATACCAGCATAAAAGTGTTCAAGTTAGAGGTTTCACAACTTATTTTTCTCTACATGTTTCATTCTTTAAATTTGTAATTCAGCATTTTGTGCAATGGTGATAGTCATACATTTCATTCACTAGTACAGTATGGAACACCACCAATAACAGAATGGATGTTGGCCAATATGCTCTCCCAGTACACACCAGATGAAAGACCCAATATTGAATGTCCTAAAAATTACAGATATCTCCTTTTACATATGTATATATGTATATGGTAAGGTTTAAAGAATTCATCTTTGCTATTTTGTAACACCTCCCACTTCCCAATCCTCAATTAGAATCCATCATATATAGCGTGGTCTTGCATAAGTCCTGGTGAGAATTTCTACTCAAACAGAGTTAAAATAGCTGGGGAGGTGAATTCCAGAACTCTGGACCTGCCACCAAGGAAATCTGAAGTACAAAATAAAGACCTAACGTATTTTTTTGGCAGAATTGCACATGTCATCTGGATAAAATAATTTAACCCAAAGGAATAAGGTAAGCCTTTTCAGAAGACTCGTTAGGCAGAAGTGAAGGTAAATAGGTTCATCCATTAATCATACATTAATAGCTCCATATCTTCACTTATCAACCATCCTTATAAAAAAGTCACATCACGGGGCGCCTGGGTGGCTCAGCTGGTTAAGTGACTGCCTTCGGCTCAAGTCATGGTCCCGGAGATCCGGGATCGAGCCCCACATTGGCCTTCCTGCTCGGTGGGAAGCCTGCTTCTCCTTCTCTCACTCCCCTTGCTTGTGTTCCTCTCTCGCTGTGTTTCTCTCTGTCAAATAAATAAATAAAATCTTAAAAAAAAAAAAGTCCCATCACACCCCTCAAACACATCTCTCCCCATAATAGTGTCAGGAGAAACTGGATCCCTGAAACAGACAGTCTGGTTTCTGGGCCACCATCCACTCCTCCCCATCCTTTCCTTGACTCAGGGAGCAAATCTTGAACTATAATTTCATCTCCCTTGTCAGTTATTGGTTTAGAAAGAAGCATGGATTCAATCTTGGCCAGTGTTACATAAGGACTTGCTTGGGGGATTCTGGGAGGATTTCTTTCCAGATAAAAACAAATATGTGGGAAAGGCAGCCTCTCTTCTGCCAATGTCCTATAGATATCATATAGAACATAAAAATCTGGATTATCTATTCTATAGATGTTGGCTACTGTAAAGTTAGACTATTAATTTTGTATTTTTCAATAAGACAGTGACTTTAACTGAATTTTACCTTTACTTTAAAAGAATTTTAGAGAACCAATTCACAGTGTAAACAACATTTTAGAAAGCATAAAGAGATGCTAAAGAAAACGATGAAGAAAGGATGGATCCATGATATTGTATTTTGTTCATTCATTCATCCAACCAAGAATCAATAAACTCACTCAGTGCTTATTACAAAGCCCCATCTTTGAGGGATCAGAGAATCATATGACCAAATTATGTCAAAATAATCTTTTTTAAAACGAAATATGCTTTCTCCCAGAATGGTGAAAAAAGGCACTAATAATAGCATATCCTAATTTTATCAAGGCATTCAAAACATCTTCCAGGTGACACTTCTTTCAATGTAAGTTTTTGTATAAAATATTCTATAGCTCAGTCATTAACAATAATGATTATTAAGACTGACACCTTAAGAAGTCAAAATTCATGAGATACAAACTTACTTTCCAGAGAAAACTTCACAACATCCTATTCTGTGTGACACACTTTGAAAGCCTGTCTTAAATATAAAGTACTATTGATTATTCTTGCTTTGGAATAATTGGCCAATGGAATACTGATTCACACTTAAGAGATTAGAAGAGGACAAAGGAGATAAAAAGTCAGCTGATCAGTTTCAAACAAATCATTAGATTTGGTCCATATGTCATAGTAGTTCTGTTCTTATACCCAGAAGTGCTCTTGGTATTATTTTTGAACAGCTGAACTTTGGAAAGTGTGTACATCACTACTGTCTGGGGACACACAATGGAGTAATCATCACATGAAGACAGCCTATTACGGACTGGCCCTCCTTCTGAAAAATCAAACAGAAGGAAAGAGAGTCATGGTGGTGGGTTCATCTCTTGGATATCCTTCCTGATGGACAACTAGTTGGTGTTAAAAGTCTGGGCTCCACCAACTGTCATTGGTTGGTCAGCAGGAATTTCTCTCAGTGCTGTTCTCATGATGCAAGTAAACAGACACTACTTTTGTTCTACTTCACCCCCACGTCTGAAAGGCACAAATTCCTTCTTGATGGATTGGATCCTGGAATTGTACAGCCCCCACAGCTGATTTCCTTTCTGGCAAGTTGCCTCCTGGTAAACATCACTGGGATGAGCAAGAGGATGTGTGGGTACAGAGCAGTGAGACAGGGCTTTGACTATGATTATGCTTTTGATCATCATCATTTCCAAATCACATATTAGGAACACAGATTGTATTGGGGATATTGAGGATGGAGGGAGAGGCTTGTGCATTTCTGTTCAAGGAACAGCCATCAGAGTTTACTATCTCCAAACTTCCATTGTTTTCGAATTGGAAGAAGAAAGGATACACAATAGAGTCTTCCTATGCTGGAAAATAGTAAGAGATTCACTTCTAGTTCAGCTGAATCATTACCCCCTTCTTCTAGGCTTTCTTTAACAGACCTTTTACCCACATTGGAAAATCGACGCATTTCTTTATTTTAGGGCAATTCTCCCAGATGCTGATTCTGAAGATTTATTTTATAAGGGGGTAGAGGAAGAGGGATGGTAGACAGGAAGAGGGTAAAGCCAAGTACAGCTATGATTTTAGGGAAATTTTCACAACGGGTATTTGAGCCTGATCTTTCAGGAAAACTCTGGAGTGTGGATTAAACCTCCCAGTTTATCCCAAATTGAGGCAATGGGTCTGGGCTTTCAGCCTCTTCTGCCAGTCAGTCATTGGCCAAGGGCAGCTCAGGGAGATATAAACCCTTTGGTGCTTCAACTTTCAGGATTCAGGAAAACAAAGGAGCAGTCTTCTGAGAGAGTCACAGGTGTGAACCCATAAACAAAACACACAGAAGCTCAAGATGAGAATAGCAAAATGGTAAAATGGATCAAACGGGATCTGAGTAGAGCAGGCGGGGTCTCCTACTCCTCTGGTCAGAGATGCTCTATCCTCTAGCTGAAATTTGTTCCAAAGCTGTCAATGCCTGTCTCAGGAGACTATTCGAATCTGTTTTTGTGACAGTCATAAGAGGACTCAAACTCTATATAATCAGAACATACAAAGTCTAAGTTACAATCTATACTTGGAAACCGATCTGGCCAAAGGAATCTTGAAAATGATTAGACTTACTGGTATTTGGTTTTGCTCCTTTCTCTGCATCCCTGATCCACCAACATCAATTCTCTCCACTTGCTTTAGCTTCACCAACCCCTGCAATTCATAAAAACACCTTGCTTCAAAAAGGCTTCCTGATACCGTGAGGCAGTAGCACCGCTGTCTAAACTCCTACCATTTAATGAATATCTGCCCCAGGTTATTCATTTTATGTACACACCTACGCACACAAATATACACCCCCTCACAGATATACAGCCCTCCCTGAATATACACCCCCACACAGATATGCACACCCATGCACACAGATACACACCCACATGAAATATTACTTTCACAAATGAACTGAAAGATCCCTGGCAATGCTCTGATACTACATTCACCTCAAGCAGAGCCTTACGTCTGTCCCACTTGCCTCAGACAATTTCTATGAGGACAAAAAGATATTTGGGGTTCCAAAAAAAAGTGTAAAAGAACTAAATAGTATGAGGTGACATGTTTATTAACTAGCCAATGGTAATATCATTCATCCATTTGAAGTTGCTTCTCTCTCCAAAGGAAAAATATAGATTGGTTAACTTTTTTATCATTTTACAAGTTGTTCTTTCTTTTAATACACAGATTTGTTTGTACGCATTTTGGAAACAAAAGTTGGTTGTTCATTAAACTGCTGTATGGTTTTGTATATTATACTTTCTCATTCATTTGTTCCAACTCAGAGAATATGGAAATATATTTCTGTGGGATGAGGAAGGGTATATGCTCAGTTTATTTAATGACTGGTCTCTTCTAGTCAAAAAAGTATGATCTCTTGCAAATAACTGGATGGTAAAGACCTATCAGATGACAAGAGAGTAACTGAAAGTGCTTCCTAAGTCAACCCTTACTCTGGAAATCTGAAAAAGGAAGATGTGAAGAAGCTCAGATCTGAGAACCCTGACACTTGGAAAATCACAACAAGTAAAGCTGCTGTCAAAGAATATAAACAAGGCCATTTGCAATTTAGTCACACCTAATTCTTCAGCTCTTCCTTCACTCACTCTCTCAACACTAGGCAGCTAGTGTATGCAAAATTTGGGGCTGGGTGCTAAGCAGAACGTTAGGCTTTTTACTGAAAGTCTGAATCATTTGTGGACCTAGGGTTATTACTGAAATCATAGAGCAATAAAAGCACATTATATCAAGAAAACACAAAATTGAACAAAGCCACCTTTTAAAGGCCCCCTTTTAATACCAGGTTGACTGCCTCTTCCTATTCACCCATCTGCTAACTTTTAGAAAGATTTTTCTTATTGCTGATAGGGCCAGCTGGTGATCACCCTGTTTTCCCTCTATAATGCATGAAGGGTGTCTTTGTTTTCCTCACCATGAACTGAGAGGCAAGTCCAGGGAACAGTGAAACACCCAGGATGGAAATGAGGTGTCTTCGTGACAGTAAATTCTTTCTTTGGCTCCCATTATCGAGATCAACATGACTTAGTCACCGGTGGATGAAACCAATGATTGTGTTACTCTGCCTACCCAGAGTCACTCACTGAGTCAGTGGGTAAACTGGGATCAGAACGCAGCCTTGTCCAACCGAGGCTGAGCGGTTCTACTATATTTATCCAGGGTCTCATGATTCTTAGTGCTTTTGCTCTGCCCTCTAATTTGCACTGTGCCTGCTATAATATCTAAACGGGAAGTTGCCATCTAAAATGGTCATTATCCGAGAAATCTATTTAAACATGTTTATAAGGTCAAATGAAGTGGGTGGTGGATAAGCTAAACAGAAAACAACACAAGCTTTGGCTCAGCATAGCCAGTGAGGCTAAAGCAAAAAGAGAGTAACATTTAATGTCAAGCTAGCACGTGATTGGAAAAGGCAATCTAGCCAAAATTATATCTAAATGTAGGAATGAGCAATCAAAATACTCATCCAGCCAATTGATTTCTATTTAAGAAGCTGAACAATGGTTTGACTTATTTTAATTGAATAGACCAGGACTTTGAGGCAGAATGTCAATAAGGTCCCAAATCCAAACTCTGGAAAGACTCTTTATTGCCATCATGCATTCCAACAAGAGGAAAGAGTTGGGATAATTTTTAAAAATGCCCAGAATCAGCCAGAAATGATCTTTGATGGATTTAACAATAGCTACTAGTGAGTAGTATAGGACCACATCAAAAGTAGGAAATTGGGGGGAAAATCTAACATCTTTGGGAGCCCAAGCTAGACTTCCCATACATTCAAGACTATGAAAAACAGCTTTCAGCCCCAACAAAACTTAAACCTCACAGTTCAGAGCCAACTACCACATTACAGGACCCTCTAGGTTCTGCTCAACTCTCTTTGAATATCAAAGAGGAAGAAGTAAAAGGGTATGTCCTCTTCCTGTTTGTTAAGAAATATGGATATGGGTTGGGAGGCTTCAAGTAGCAAAGAGAAATGTAGCACCTGAAAAGCTTCTTACATATTCTTCATGGGTGTGGATGTTGATTTATAGAGATCAAGCAATTAAATAGATTCAATGCAACTGAAAGATCTTGTATGGTTACTATTGGAAAATGTAACACTACATGGCATCATGTAATTAAATCATAGAGGAGGGTATTTCTTTTTCACTACAAATGAAATTAATTTAATAAACTCCTGTGCATACACAATTCACCTACAAATATTTCTTCCTAGAGCTTGATGTGGCATGGTTGGAGCTAGAACTGCATAACATTTGTCCCATATTCCTTCTATTATACCACAAAATTAAGTTCTCTTTGTCCCTTTCTTTCTGGTTCTCTCTTCTCATTTCTCATGATTCCAGAAGTGACTTATACCGGTCATTGCTATACAAAAGAAAAGGAGAGCAAGAAAGAGAAGAGAATATTAGAAAAGAAGTTGGGGAAAGGGGGGACAAGTAGAAAGAAAGGAGAGATTTCAGAATGACCTGAGGAGCAGGGGCATTGGGAAAATAGAGGAAAGCAGCTTTCATATACTGAAGTGATGGATCTTCCTACGAGTGTGGCTGATCAATATCGGGACCATTAGCCAGAGTTGCTACTAAACACCCAAAATGTAGCTGGTCTGAATTGCAATGTGCTGAAATACAAAATACACACCAGATTTTGAAGACTTTTGTATAAAGAGAAAAATAAATAAGAATGCCAGGTAGTAACATGTTTACATTTGATTACATTTTTAAATTATGTTTGGGAAGTACTGCTGACACAGGTTTGAACACCACAGGTTCGAACTGGGTGGGTCACTTATGTGTAGATTTGTTTTGGTAAATACAATACAAGGCTTTAAATATATTTTCCCTTCCTCATATTTTTTTCTCCATGATATTCTTAATTCCATTTTCTTTTCTCTAGCTTCCCTAGTTGAAAGAACACAGTGCATAATACATACACAAGACATGTGTGCATCAACTGTTTATGTTACTGGTATGACTTCCAGGCAGCAGCAGGCTATTAGCAGTTCTGTTTTGTGGGAAGTCAAATGTTATACGTGGATTTTTGACTGCATGGGGGAGGTAGGTAAGTGCTTCTAACCTCCATGTTGTTCAAGGGTCAACTGTATAGCATTCAAAAAAATATATTATTAAAATGAATTTCATCTGTCTTTTTTAATTTATTCACGTGACCTCTAGAAAAAGTAAAATTACATATGTGGCTCAAGTTATGTTTCTATTTCACAAGTGCTGTCCTCTGTCTTCTGAAGAAGTGTTTGAATGGCTTTCTACTCTCCATCACCTCCACTACAACAACTCCCAAACTCTCAGCCCCAAATTTGAGTCCTGACACAATTATAAGCCCTTCACCAGCAGTGTCAATGCCTGAAGGTTCTTTTGGGAGGCAGCTGATATATGTAATAGTTTCTAGTCCTTGGGGGGGGCAGGTCCATGGCTGACATGCAGGGGCTGTCACCCAAGGCTGTCCTCAGACCTGCCTGTGGAATTGCTGACTGCAGCCCCATGGGCCCCTGACTCTCCCCACTCCAGCCCCAGGGCCCCCAGCTTTGTCTTCCTCATGCCCTCGTTGTCACAGTATTTTCTCCCCCAGCTACCTTTCCAAGGATTTCCCTTTTTCCCTTCAAACATAGGTACTTTCAGCATAATTTTGGGTAAACAAACAGACAAAAAAAGATAAAAATCCTTTATGACTCATATATGACTCGTAGAACACAATGCATCAAAGGAAAGTTGGGCCTGGCCTAGAGCATGTTCAGGGTACTCTAGATCTAAACTTTTGGTGACTTTGGAGGAAAGATGAGAATAACCGAAGGCTCCAGGTGGAAAGAAAGAGGAGGGAGCAAGAGGAAGGAAGTAGAACCGGTACAGCATGTATAATCCAAAGACTTTTGGAAGAAGGTAAGCAATTGTCAATGGTTTCCATTTATTTGGTGTGTCTTACCTCTGTAAAGTCCCTACATGTCACAGACAGCAGGGGACCGCTTTTGGTGGAGCGTCTATCACAGTCAGTTTACCTGTGTTCGGAATGCTCAGCGCTACAGCAGAGCCCAGGTCAATGTCAAACATGAATATGAACACAAACACTGGAGTGGAAACTCTACCCCACTTCGGGAGGTCACGCAAGTGCCATGACTCGCCCAGGAGGGGCCAGCGCATCTTGTTGTTCGGGACTCATCAAGTTGAACGACTCATCAAGCAGGAAGCTTATCCTTTGCGCTGAGCACTTTCCACTCCCTGGCACTTCCTACGCTGAAGCAGCAGAGGCTTTAGGTGAAAAAACCCATGTCCTTGTCCCCAAGCACAGCCAACTCAACCAAGAGCTCAGAGATACAACAGTTTATGCCATAGCTTAATTAACCACTTATGCTCCACAACACATAAGTCCATATCTGGTCTGTACCTCAGTCAATCTGGTGGGGAAAAACACATCTTTTCACGGTCATCCCTGGAAGTTTGGGGGATAATAGTACTCTTCCTTCTGCCCTCTCTTCTGTCACTTTTTATTCTATCACTTGGAATTGGGTTAAGTCTGGTGACTCTCAGGCAGACATGAGCACAAAGATCACAGAGCTCTATGGGCAGCTTTTCACTATTCACCCCAAGTTGGAAAGTTTCTGCGGCTTTAGGTTAATAGCTGTCCGCTAGGGTGTTAGTGTCCCTTCTTTAAGCCCGTGGCCTGAGAACTCACACTTTCTGTATGTTCCCAAAGGATGGCATTAGGTTTCCTTCCTTAAAATTTGGGTCCCGATGTAAAGAAACAATTCAGGATTGGTGTAGTGTTGCTAAGACTGTCCACCATTATCCATTTCCTTGTTGCCAAACTAACCCTAACTTTATTGCAGGAAATGATGTGACCAGCTGAAAGACTATATTTCTCAGCCGCCCTTGTAATTAGGAGTGACCTCTGAAATGTAAGTGACACTTGTTGGGTGGGGCTTTAAGGGGAACTCCTTAAAAGAATAACAGGCAGCTGGTATATGTCCTTTTGTTCTTTGCTCCCCTCTCCCTTTTTCCTTCTTCCTGTCTAAACCCTAGAAGTGATGGGTGGGGACTTAGCAGCCATCTTGGACCATGAAGTAACCCTAAGGATGGAAGGCAAGCCCTAAGGATGATTAAGAAGAAGAAGAAAAGGAATCTGCAACACTGAAGATCTTATAAGCATCCATAACAGTCTGGATTGCAGACCTTCTTCTTTTACAAAAGTGAAAAATAAACTTGTATCTTAAGGCACTGTCACTTGTGTTTTCTATTGTAGGGCATCCAACTTGATTTTAGCTACATGTAGAAAGAATTCTAGGTCAATTCTCCAGAAATCAATTTCTGTAATTAATTTCTATAAAAACCATTCATCAATTCAGTAATTTCCTACATTTACCTGCTTGCTTAAAACTTGTTTCTAATAATTTTTTATGAAGTTTATGTCAATTTGTATTTTTCTGAAGCCTTTTAAAGTTCAATGTATTGGGGGGGATAATTTCTTGTTTCTGCTAGCACTGGACATAAAATGAATTTCAAGGATTTTATAAAAAATAAAGATTTTTTTTCTCAAATTGTTCAATTTTATATCTACAGCCTTTCACAGAGAATTAAGAGTTTAGAGTCCTATGTGGAAATTGGGAAATTGTGACTAGGAATAGCTTTACATATGTGTCCTCCACGTACAAAATCCAGGAGCACTGTGTATGCTCAAGAAAACACGCTCGTGCACACACAGGCACCCCTGGACCGTACACAAACTTCACATTCAGATTCATACGGATTTGGTTTGTCCCCTTCACGAAAGAAAGATTCCACTTCATGTATGACAAACAAACTACATTTAGAGGAAAGTCATCCCACTCATATATGAAATATTCAGCTTTGGAGAACTGCTCAGAATTGTCTGAAATATGAAACACTCATGAAATTGGCCCTCAGTAGAATGCACTGACAAATGTGTAAATTAAAGAGAAAAGACAGTCAATTGTGTTCAAAGGATGACTTCATCAGATTTGGTATGCCATCTACGTTTTCCCATAATAACCTTTTGGACATTTTCTTCCTGTTAATTTGAAGGTTCAACATTATGAACTATCTGGTTTTCCTACGAATGGCTAAGTCAATTGTTCTGTCTTTTTTTTTTTTTTTCAGATTCATAAAATGGGAGTACTAACAACCTCATAGGACCATAGCAAGGATGAGGTGACACAGTTCACATATGAGTAGAGTTCTGTCCCTGGCATATGACAGATAGATGCTCAACAACTACTGGCTTTATTGAGCAGCCATAAGAATGACTAGGTATTAGATGAATGCATGATCCTGAGCTCATGCATTTTCTGATTCTATTCCCTATGCCCTGTAGAAGCCCTGAGCAATCCATCTCTGCTCCGGATCACTCTCTGATGCTCCGTATGTGTCCTAATCTAGGCAAACAACTTCTTCATCAACTTCCAGCCTCAACTCTCTCCATGACCCCACCCCAGCTGCCCCTCCCACTCCTTTCTCTTGCTTTGCAGGAGCTTCTAGCACATGGGCCACTCCCTCACTCTCCTGTGTCACACGTCAATTTTGCAATTACCCCATTAACTTGTCTGTCTCCCCCCATTCATCTTTGTATCTGCGGCGTCTACTGTAATCATCTCCTGACAGTCTTGAGAAATACATTCTGGGACTATTACGGATTTTGAGATTCGTTAGTAATTTATTTTCTTCCTTCCTTCATTCCTTTTTTTCTTTTTCTTTCCTTTCTTTCTTCCTTCCATTTTATTTCTTCCATTTTCTTTCCTTCCTTCCTTCCTTCCTTCCTTCCTTCCTTCCTTCCTTCCCTCCTTCTCTCCTTCCTTCCTTCTTATTGAACCTCATATTTTTAAGTTCAGTGTCCTTCATTAATTTTATTTGGAGCCTGAGTTCAAACAGTTCAAACCCTAACTCTACCACCTACAAGCTGAGACTTTAGGCAAGTCCTTTCATCTCTCGGTGTTTCAGTTTCCCTATTGGCTCCACTGAAATAACCACAGTGCCTATCTCAAAGGGTTGTGCTATGAATTAAATGAGATATTACAGGAAAAAGTCCTTAGAACAGTGTCCAGGACATAGGAAGCATTATGAAGACTCACCTCCAACAAATAATTGTAAGTGCCGACCCATGACAGGCACCGTGCCAGGCAGTGGCACGGCTGCAGGAGAGGGAAAGTGGATCACCCCTGCCCTCTTGGACCCTACAGCACGGGAGCGCCTTTCCTCGGCTCTCTCGCCGATATTCGGTTTCAACTGTGTCCTAGGAGTCTAGGAACTTGCCTTTTTAATGCAGGTGGTCACTGAACCAAACTTTGAGAAACACTGAAAACGAATCCAGTCTGACATACATATAGGATTTAAATTCCTGCTTCAGCTCAATCACAAATTGTTGTATATTCTGAACCTCTGAGAAGAGCCAGACCTTGGAACACCAGGTCTCAAGGACAGTCTGTTTCATAGTAGGGGGGTGGAATTTCATTTCTATAAAAGGTTTGAACACAGGTATGTGGGTGGAGAGATGAGGAGCAAAGAAGACAGGGAAGTCTCTCCAAGTATTAATGATCCCACTTTTTTAGGAAGTGAGCAAGGACCCCAAAGTGGTTAAGTTTCATAAATGACTAGTGTTCTTCTCTTCCCCCTGAAAAATACTAACTTGAAAACAACCACTTCTGAGCTTGTGGCATTAAGTAGATTGGCTGTAAACAGAAATAGATTCAAACAAGTTTTAGATACATTTAGGACAATACATCTGATGCACAAATCAGTAGCGAGGTGTTAATTTCTATGCATGTTTAGGCTACCTACTACTCCTCATCTCTGAGTACTACTTTGAGGAGATACTGGGCAGACATGCTAGTCACTGCCCCTGTTTCTTGTAAATCATTCTGTTGGGAGGTGTGAGCTCTTCCCAGCCAGTGTTCTTGACCATGAGGTGTGAGCAGGAGCCTTGAGAGTGGGGCTTAAAGGAGGACAGACCTCACAGGCTGGCGCGATTTAGCTCTCTATCCTGCCAGATCTCCACAAATACCTTGGCCTTGGTATCCGTAAGCCACTGAGCCAATGCCACTAAACCACTTACTTCTCAACTTTTTGAAAGATGAGCAAAATAAATACCCTTTGCTTTCCCATAAACATCTCTGCTGCTGTGACTGGTGATAAATACAGACCCATCAATTTCCCTGAACGAAGTAAGGATTGGACTCTGCATGTTAGGGAAAAAAACAAAAACAAAAACAACTGTCTTTGTGGTTTTCCTGCACATCTTTAAATTACTCTCTCATTATTTTGAGTATTTATATTTTATTTAATAGCAATAACATTGCTAATTAAAAAAATCACAATTTTTAAAATTGTTAGTCACCAAAAAATTGCAATTTCTTACATAAATTTAGGCAAACGAAAATCCTCAAATTGCACACAGCTTTAGAAAATATATAGCACTTATCCTTTTAAAATCACAAAATAGTAATTATTTTATTATCAATTTGGGGCTTAAAATGGGCAGCTACAGTTGAATATTTCAGTAAATACCTTGTCATATTAACTTTCAGAAACTTTCTAGGCCAAAAGGCTGCATAGCTAATGTGGTAATAACCAGAAGCCACCCAACTATCCCATCAAATGACTGGTTTCTATCAGTCTGAAGGCCAGCTGAGGTCAATGAACTCCACCTGTGTACCTAAGGACCCTTGTAAATCAACCTCAAGTGGGGTCACTCATTAATGTTAAGGGATCCAGTGGAGATGAACTTTTTCTCCTCCTGGACAGATGAGATGATGATCACAAACAATTTTAAGGTAATTCTGGAAACAATGTCATGCAATTTAGACAAGCACTAAATTTACCTCTCCAGACACTGAACAGGATTTGATTCCAGGTCTATCTCTAAAATGAAGGAAAATAACTTTAACCTTACATTAAAGTATCTACAGTACATCTCAGAATTGGGAATGAATAAATTCTAAATGAAATATTTCCCACGTAGAAAATTCAACTGCTGGTTCTTTCTATAAACTACATCTTCAAAGGCCCAACATCATTTTCCCTCTCCTAATTGCTATTATGAAACAATGAATTTCTTATATGGATGCAGACATAACTGAATGGCATATGTAGGCCATGTGTTCTAGCAAATCCATACAAATGTTTCATTTATATTTTTGATGAAAGGTACAACAATCTTCCAAGAGCATTAATCATTAATTTTGGAAACACAGGGTTAATATGTGACTTATCTCAATACTAGAATAGGGCTCAGTAAATACCTGTCAAAGAAAGATTCATTCATTCAACAACAAATATTTAGTGAGCCCCTACTATGCTGGAATTTAAGAACTGCGTCTTCTCTGGCTAAAGTGGCATTTGTATGTAATAATGTGAATGACATTCATACGACATTTTAAAAAATGTGTTATAGTTTAAGGTTTTCTGAGACAAAATACCCAAGATAAATTATTTTCAGGATCCAGAAGGATATTTTATAATAATGGAGAAATTCCTTAGAAGGAATTAGACCAGAAAGAGTAGAGCTATCAGACCCAAAGTCTGTTCCTCTGCCTCTCTGGGACCATGGGATGTCTTGTTTCTGCCTGTCTGTGCATGTGCAACCTTGTACTTTTCCCTTTCTGCAGACCAGACTTTGACGGTTTTGCCTGACACCCAATTTCACATCACAGTTTGGCTCAAACATTCAGCTGAATCTGGCCAGCATCTTAGAATCCTAATCCTGTGTTCTAGGAAAAGAAGGTTTGTGTGGTTCAACCTGGGTTGGGTGTCCCCCTCTCACGCAGTCAGCTTTGACAGTGAGGGAGAGTTTACGCAATAAAGATATGCCATAGGGTCCCATCCCTATGACGGTGGCAGGAGAGGTTCTGAGAGATAGGGAGCATGCGTTGGGCTGTCACTTCCAAATTTTTTCTCCATTTGAAAAAAACATTTTCCAGTGTGGGCTTTGGTATGAAGATAACCATCTAATTCTGAACATCACTAAACTTCGCAGAAAACCTAACAAGACAAATTTCTCTCTCTTAGCTGGAAGAAAAGTTGTAATTTGTTCTTCCTTGGTTCTCTATGAAGAACTAGCTTCATTGAGCATGACAAAGCATCTATTTTTTTTTCAAAGAATGTATCCAGAAGTGTGCCTATTCCTGTGAAGTCTTAGCTTCATTCAAGTTTTTTCCATGTATTTTTCATGGGAGTTTCTTATTGTATTTCTATAGCTCTTCAGCCTGATTTCTCTCCTAAAACTTATCACCGCACTTAGTTATGGGTATCCCTGACACAACTGATGAGATTATACTGGCTTGGAAATCTGTCATTGCTTTCATAACATGATACAGTCCTCACTTCAATTCAAATTAAAACCAGGAACATCCAAATTATCCCATCTTCCTATATCCAGATCAGCAGTTTATATCTATTTTAAATTTCCTAATATCATTTCCTGGAACCAATTCTTTGCCTTGTCTCAAACCCTTTCCTGTGGTTACTCTAAGACAACTCTTACCCTGGTGACATGGTGGGAACAGTTTCACCTCAAGCCTTCTTCTTCTTATAGAGGAAATCATGTAAAGCTTTTCTCATTGCTCTAATTTCTACAAACTAATCTCAGTGAAAAACTATAAAGCTGATGACTACTAAAAGACATGTGGAAACACAGTTTATTAAATACAGTTTCCCTCCCAGACATGAGACACTGATTTAACTCTTCCATTCTCATGAGAGGATGTTCATTAGACAAGAGCAGTTAAGTTCCCACTCTAGCGTTGTGACCCCACCCGAGGGTCTAAAAATTTCTCAGTAGAGATAAAAACCTTCACAGAATAAAACTGAGCTTGCACATGCTTATTAAAATCACTACTTACTTAGTTCTAAAGTTTTTTTTAAAACACATCTACATAGATGACCTCACTCTATCCTTATGATTCTATGAACGAAGCAACAGTATAATAAAGGGAAAACATATTCCATTTTAAAGATGAATCAAACAAGGCCTGAAATAACTAGCTTTCTGGAATGGTCACAACCTTCCAAAGGATCTCTGCCCTGATCTGTAGAATGAAAGGGTAAACCAAGGGGTCCCCAAAGTCCTGTCAAGCACTGTTTAACTTTTAATTTATATTTTCCCAACAGAACACACAGTTTAGTGATAGGACTAAGGTATAGAATTCAGACTCATATCCGAGTTCTTTGCTGAGGTGTAGGGAAATTTCATAAGATCAAACAGAAACAATGGGGCAGGGGGGAAGAGGGTGTTATAACTCCAGAGTTTGAAGTTGTCAAATTTGAGTTTCCATTTCTAAGGTTAGGACAATATTCAGGGTGAATTACAGAAGAGAGTGTAAGTAATTTTAAGGGTAAAGCTCAATTTTCACGGGTAGAATCTTAGCAACAAGTGGAATATTTGAAGCAGAACAAAAAAAAGTTTATATTTCATGCTATAAAATGGTCATGTTGAAAAATTCCATCCATTTTCCAGCCAAATGGACCAAATAAAGTTACAAATGCAGGTGCACCTTGAGCAATTTTTCAAAATGGAAAGGTTTTTATACAAGTAACATAGTTTTCACAAAGATCATCTTTGGATCATGGCTTGTTGCCTGGGCCAGATTTAGCTAGTGGGTCAGAGACAAAACACTCTGAGCTCAGCACGGGACTGCTTAAATTCTGTCTCACAGGTGTCTTTGAGCTGCAGTGGAGGCTTACCCTCTGGGACACAAAGGTCCAACCACTTGGGGACATTGATCCTGTTGGTTCAGGAAGCCTGTCACCAGATAACTTACTTTCCTAGACCAGCTGTGAACACAGCATTGCTGGCAGAATCTTTAATCAAATAAAAACCCTGGACCAAGTAACATAGCTCTACCTATATCGATAGTTCCAATTTAGAAGGTCTGCCCTTGTGATTTCTTTCTTAAGGGCTTATGATTGAAATGACTATATTTTCTGTCCAGACTATCTTCCTAAAAAAAATCTTTTTGAGATATAATTTGCACATGATAAAATTCACCAATTTAAAATGCAATGGTTTTTAGTATGTTCAGATTTGTGCAAACATCACTGTAATCTCATGCTACAAGATTTTCATCATTCCCAAAAGAAACCTCATACCCATGAGCTAGTACTCTCCAGCCCCAAGCAATCACTAGCCTACTCTACCAATCTCTGTCTCAGCCGAGCTGCTATTCAAGACATGATTTTATGTAACTGGCTTCTGTTACACTGGGAGCCCAGTGTTCTTATGGCTCATCCATGTTGTGGCATGTATCAGTACCTCATTCCTTTTTGTTGCTGAATACTATGCCACGCTGTATCACAGTTTGTCCCTCCCTTTATCACCTAAGGTGCATTTCGGTTGTTTCTATCTTGGGGCTATTTTAAATAATGCTGCTATGAACATTCACAAGCAAGTCTTTGTGAAAGTGTATCTTTTCATTTGTCTAGAACTGGAATTGCCATATTATATAGTAACTCTATATCAAGCATATCAAGGACCTGCCAAACTGTTTTTGCCATAGAATCATCACCATTTATATTCCCACCAGCAATGTAAGAGAGTTCAGAGTTCTCCACATCCTTGCCAACACTCGTCATGGTGTTGTCCACAGTGTCTTAAAAACCAATGGCATATCTCTGCCAGTTGGTTCTTCACCGTAGTTTTGGTGACCCTGGAATATAACGGTCCACCTCTTTGATAGCATCCCTTTGGGGACAAAACACCTGTCAAAATATCAAACATACAAGGAAAAATATTCTGTCATTCTTGTAGGATATGAGAGCAGCAACTAAATTCATTGTATAGTTAGGTTTTATCATTTAATACCTTCTTGGTCTCCTGCTCTCTAAGCTCCCATAACTCAGGGATCGGAGCACAGGGAAGAGAGCAGATCATCAGGTCATCCAGCCAAAAGAGAAGTTTCAGACTTCTCAAAAATTTCAGTTAACTCAGAAACTCACAATACAATCACTACTTATTATTTTGATATTTAATACTACTGCCTGGTATTTGCTTAAAAAAATTAAGGATGTAATCCAAAGACCCTGAAGCATCATTTCTCAAATGGTCCTTCACTGACTCAGAACCGCCAGGGAATAAGTGGGTTTCTTATTTGGAAGATTCCCAGAAGTGGCTTGTAAACTGTCAGATGCTCTGCCCCACTCCGAAGCTATCATATTGGTATCTCTTGAAATAAAATAAAGTACTATGCAACTATAACAAGAGGTGAGTCTGCTGTGCCTGAACGTTTGATAATCCCATCCTTGCTATCCACCCTGGAGTATGTGTCTGAGCCTGACCATCCTCTGGAGAAAAGTGGGAGAGCTCAGCTCCACAGGTCCCTGCCGTTGTTTGCAGATATACCTCAGCTAGGATAGCAGGGAGACTGAATGGGGAAATGCAGCCTAGCAAGGAAGAAGCAATAATTCTGTAAAGCACAGGTAGCATCTCTCTTATAAAGGAGAATTTTAGGGGCAACGCACCTTATGTTATCCGAGGGGGGTGGATCATACACACTACACCAAATTTAAGGTTTGGGACTATTGTGTCCATCACACTGAGCTGAGTCCCTTCAACAGAACTTGCGTGCTAGCTCTCTCAGTGCATATGAGACCAGGGAGAGGCCAAGAGAAGAGCTGCAATGCCAGAGTGGAGAGAACTATTAGGGTGCTTCTGCCCACTCAGCTCTTCAGTAGAGCAGCGCAGATGATCTCTGGGTGGTGGGCCCTGAGGAGTGGTATCTGGAAGTTCACGAATTTATCTGCCACAGGCAGCCCCACGCTTTGGAGACCTTGTTCTCCTGGTAACAGCTGCCTGGCTGCTTTTCGTCCCCCACCACAGCCCTTCCCAGAGCGCACTCTATTAGGGGTAGCTGCCTCATTGTCACCTGCCCTCAGCAGGGAAGTATATGTTGGAGTAGTAGCCACAGCCCATTGAGTGTGATTCTTCTGACTACTTCTGCTGCTCCCACTCTTGAAAGCCCCTCTCTCCTGGGGCCTGGCACATTTTACCCAAGGAGTGAGCCTGAGCCTTTCTGGTTCTCTCTAGAAGGAGCTGGAAAAAGACACTGGAGAGTCAAGCAAGGAGTTCTCAAACCACTGATATCTGGGGCGGTCAGTTAGTTGAGGCCCAGGTTGTGCTACTGGCCGTTCACCTTTGGAATTTCCCACTAGGGTCGCAAGTGTAAACCTAGTGGGTTTCTTATTTGGAAGATTCCCAGAGAGTGAACGCTCAGCACACAAGCACCCCCGTGCACACACGCGCACACACACACACACACACACACATGCGCACACGCACACACACATGCACGCGCACACAACCAAACACCACAGACCACATAGTGACTGCTGCTCTAGAGAATCTAGGAAAGAGTGCCAATCTGTCTGAATCTGCCTGGAGAGAAGATTCTTTTCAGTCAGGAGACAAAGAGGCGAAGGCAGCTTTGTCCTCAGAAAGGCTGGTGAGGGATGGGATTCTCAAGCTATATGGGCTGGAACCCTTGAGAGATCAAGGTCCCCTTACCAAAGTTGAAGTATTTCCTGGTCTTGAGCTGGCCCTAAAATGCCAGAAGTGCCCTGGAACCCCTGGCATTTGGGTATTTCCAGCAATTAGTGGTGTTGAAAACCCTTGAGGGGACAAAGAACCCAAGCAGGGATTTCACAAAGGGAAAACAAACAAATTCCCAAGAGAGGGTGAGAAGGTGAACCAGGCTTCCACTTTAATTTTAGGAAAAACATAATGCTGCACTTTCTCTGCTCTGGCTGGCTCTCTGGCCCGGGGTGGGGGGCGGGCACAATGGGTAGGTGTTTGTCACTCAGGTCAGGCCGTGGATCCAATTTTTATCCTCTGTTAGTTATGCCTTTTAAAGGTTTCAGACAGACTTAAAATCATTATTTAGGAATCTTAATGTGAACAGAGGCTTTTAAAGCGGCCTCCTTTCTGATGCTGCCCTGAGAGCTGAGCGGGGACACACTTGAGTGGTGACCGAGTGCTGATAAGTGGGGAGGGGTGAATTTATGAAGTGAGCAGTTCATCAAATACACAAGTCATTCAGAATTCATCGAAGCAGGTGCGAAATGACCAGGTTTCAACAGCTGAGGTGGGATGATACTTTGTAATAAGAGAAGCCCCGTTCCTGGGACAGGGTCAGTGAGACCAAGACTAATCAGGGCATGCCATGACGGGGGCCAGCCATCCGGAGCTGGTGAGCCCACGCAGAGATGACAAGCCCAAGCCGGGGGCTCAGCCGAGAATGCGGGGCAGCCTGGTGGGAGGTGACCACACCGACTGGCAGCCCTGGCTAGGAGCGAGCCTCAGACCAGGAGCAGAATGCAGCAACTGCAGTATGATGCACCCTGCAGGCTTGGGTTTTATTCAATATAAATATTTTAAGTGCAGTTTTAAACAATTTTGCAAACCGAAATAGCAGCAAGCATGGAGGTGACTTCACTATTGGTTTTCTGCCTCTTTCTTGCAAAACAGAGTCAATAATGAGCCTGTTGTTTGTCATCCATTTTCAACATTTAGTTTCCTTAAAAATAGTTCAAAATGAAATGCAAACTTTTAAAGAGTGCATCAACCCAACAAAGCAGGTGAATTTTATTGATAGCATTTTTTAAAAAAATAAAATCATTCTTTAAGCCAAGAGGAGAGTGGGAGCACTGTCCCAGGCAAAAATCTGAAGGGCACAGACCTGGAAAGTGGAGAGCAGCTTTTCCCAGTGGCTGATGACACGAGGGTGCTCCGAAATCTTTGAGAGAAGAGCACACGCGTATCACCACAGCCCCCATTAGGCTGGTGCTTGGCCAGGGACATCCTCCAGCCCAGCCATAGTCTAGAGCAATCACATAAATGAAAAAGGATGAAAAAATTAATCCCTGAACTGAGTCAGAGCCACCGCCAGCCTCCAACATCACTGAGGTTGTCTGCTTTGTGTTCGGAATAAACAGTAACAGTGTGAAATGCTGTGGAGGAAACGCAGTGCTCCCAGCAAACACAAGCGGGATGGTGCTCCCGCAGAACGGACTTGTGAGGCACAGCGTTAGGCTGTTCTTTCACCCTTTTTGTTTTTCTTTCATAATCTTTGGCTTTGCTTTCGAGAGTTCAGAGTTTCAGGCAAGACCAGCTACAGAGTCTGCAGGGCCCAGTGAAAAATGAAACCTCCAGGCTCTGTTCAAAAATGACTAAGCCTTTGAACATGGTGATAACACAACATCAGCCAAATGCCAGGTCCTTCAGCACTCAAATCTGTGGCTTCACGGGTCACTTAGCCTTTGCATCTTTAGGTACAAAGCCTAATGACAGCTGGACCTCTGTTTCTCCATTGGACAAGGCTGCACTGCTGGAGGCAATGCCACAAGCCGCCATCTTGCTGCAGGGGTTACCCAGCCCTGGCCAAGCCCGCGGACGACCTGCCACATCTCTGTGGCAAGACTAAGAAGTCAAGGCAGCTTACTAACTTGTAGCGAGAGAAAAACACTGGAGTTTCTTTTCTTTTTTCTTTCCTTTTCTTTTTTCTTTTCTTTCTTTTCTTTTTTTCCTTTCTTTCTTCCTTTCTTCTTTCTTTCTTTTTTAAGATTTTATTTATTTATTTGACAGAGAGAGAGACAGTGAGAGCAGGAACGGGAGGGAGCAGGGGAGTGGGAGAGGGAGAAGCAGGCTTCCTGCTGAGCAGGGAGCCCGATGAGGGGTTGATCCCAGAACCCTGGGACCATGACCTGAGCCAAAGGCCAACACTTAATGACTGAGCCATGCAGGGGCGCCTGGAGTTTCTATTTCATTTCCTAAAACCAACATTTGTTGTGGGATTTCTCCTCTGATTTTAAAAAGTAATACGTTTATTAAAGAAAATGGAGAAAATACAGAATACTTGAAGAAAACAAAATCACCAGTATTCCAATCACCCAGATATAACCACTGGCCACACATTGTAATGTATCCTATTTTTTGCTGTTTGTTTTCTGTGTGTATGTGTGCATTTTCCAAAGCTAGGATGCTACTCTAATATTGTTTATAACATTTTCAACTTATTTTACTATCTCCCCTTGTCATTTGTTGACTATTCCATAATTACCTCATTTTTTAGAGGTTGTACATTAGTCATATATACATATATAATATGTAATTTATAATATAGTCTAACCTAAATATATACTTGTATACACATATTAAAATACATTTAAACTGGATTACATGAATTAGGTCATTATTCAAAAAAACAATACACTCTACACCTGGCCAAACACTGCTCAGATTGAAAACAAAACTCCCTCCTCCGTTTGCTCACTTCACAAGGTTTAAAAATGAGGGGCTGAATTCATTTTTACAATCGTTAATTAAAAAGAAAATCAGGGCATCCCCAGTCTCTGAAGAAGTTTTTTCGTCTGCATAAGTGGTAGAAAAATCAAATAATTCACTGAGAGCAGTTCTGCTGGTCTAATAGGTAATTGGTATTTCTCGATATTCTCAAGTGATGATTCATTTGGAATCGACGAATGTTCGCGGAGGAGATAACCAGTGATATTCCTGCTCACCAAACTGGGGCATTTCCTCATTCAGTCACGCAGGCGGGGGCGGCAAAGAGCCTCCAGATTAAAAAGAATAATGCTAATAATACACCAAAATGTTTCTGAGCATGAAGAGATGTTTCAGAAGTGGCTTTTCATTTCAACATTCTTTCAACAGTTCAGTCAACTTCTCATAAAATTAATAGTAAATACTTTTTTAAGGGGTGTGTGTGTGCTGGTATTTTTGTGTGATTTGTTTTGTGTTATTGAAATATGCTACCCTGGAAAATGCTCAGCTATAAATGCCATTCTTCATAAACATGAGCCAGGCTGCTGATACATGGCTTTGCAGTTCTTTTTGAACTGCACTTTCATTGCTTTCTACGGCCTTCTTCCCTCAGAGCACGTGTCTGGGAGTAAGAGCTGGAGCTGCAAAGGTCACGAAGTTGTCGTGGAAACAGAACCTCTCCTCGTGGGCAGAGCTGGCTAATACTGATCAGCAGTGGCCCCATGCCAGGCACTGTGCCGGGTTTTGCCAGCACGCTAACCCTCCAACGGCCCCCTTCAGGAGCACCAGCCCAATTTTCAGAGTAGAAAACGGAGTCAGATTGGTCAAGTATCTTGCCTAAAGTCATGCCCCTCCTAGGCTGGCAAAACTGAGACAGGAATCAAATCTTATTCTCCAAGCAATACTGCTTTTCCAGGTCATTGCCCCCACTTCCTACGCAGGATGAGAACAGGGACCCACGTGGACCCATCTCTCTGTAGCATCCCGATGCAGGTCTAGCCAGTGGTCTAGAAGTGGTGACTTTCAGAATGATTCTTCCAACTTCCACACTTGCCAAACCTCACAGTGACTAGTTCCTTGTGCATTGCTTCAGAGACTGTAACCCAGGCTACACGAACTCAGAGGAACAAGGTGACATTTTCCTGGTCATTATAACAAGAATCTAAACTTTCACAGTTTCCCTAAGAGTCGAAAAAAGAGAAAGTATATGCATGTGTATGTGTGCACATGTGTAAACAATGGACGTGACATGAAGTGAAAGAGATGGGTTGAAGCTGGATGACAGAAGGACCAAGGCCTCAAGAACTCCACTCAGAAGCAGGATAAAAGCTGAAGTCCGCGCATGTGTGCGTGCATGCACATGTACGTACACACACACACACACACACCACTAGTTCCACAAACTTCATCTGACTTATTTCTACAGATGCCCCTGCCACACTTGTATCTATATCCATCCCACACCATCTGTTTCATATATATGCACCTCTACAAAAATCCCATGATTTTCTGCAGGGCTCTCATGGCTGCTCTAAGTGGTCTACAATCTTTTCTGTGTCAGATTTCTGGGGATCAACACCAGCTTCAGTTGGGCCAACAGAGTGCAGATCCTCAGGGGACAGGGACTGCATCAGCCACTGCCCTCCCCATTCCAATATACACCTCCAAATACACACACACCAGATTTTCCTTCTTGCCCCCAGGTACATCCTATACTCAGCAAGAAAGAGTTTATTAAAGACAAGCTGGACCAAATAACTGTCCATCTTACCTGGTGCAACCACAGTGCTAAGTGAGGGAAGACCTAGAAAATGCAGCAGACCCCTGGCAATAGTCGCAGGGGGTGAAGGGAGCTGATACTCTTCACTAATATAGGTTTTTTTCCCCAGGCCCATCTTGCACTATGTAACCCACAGGTGCTCCTAAATATTTGGTCAACAAAGAATTTCCATGACCTGTGGAATATCACCTGGAACTTGTGGGAAATGCAGAATCCCAAGCCCCACCCTAGACTATAGAATCAGCACTTGAACACACACTAGGTGATTCACAGAAAATCTAAGCTTGAGAAGCTCTGCTCTAGACTCCAGAGAGGAGTCATCAATGCTGGCTGTACGTTAGAATCACCTGGAGAGATTTTTAACTGGACCAAAAGTTAGGTCCCACCATTAGATTTTGATTTACTTTGGGTAAGGTTGCCAGACTTAACAAATAAAAATACAGAACACTCAGTTAAATCTGAATTTTGGATAACATGAAGAGAGTATTTGTTTTTTACTGCAAATATATCCTATGCAATATTTGGAACATACTTACATCAAGAAATTATTCATATTTACCTGAAACTTAAATATTACTGATATCCTATATTTCATCTGGCAACCCAACCCCCAGGTGATGCTAATATACATTTGGCGCTGGAAACCTCTGCCATAAAGAAAGCCTAGTTCTTTTTTTTTTCTTTCTTTTTTTTTTTTTAAGATTTTATTTATTTGACAGAGAGAAACACAGCCAGAGAGGGAACATAAGCAGGGGGAGTGAGAGAGGGAGAAGCCGGCTTCACACCGAGCAGGGAGCCCGATGTGGGACTCGATCCCAGGTCTCCGGGATCATGACCTGAGCCGAAGGCAGTCGCTTTACCAACTGAGCCACCCAGGTGCCCCAGAAAGCCTAGTTCTATGCAAATGCTTGTCCTGGAACTTTCTGCATGGTCCTGATGTCAAATATTCTCTCCTGTGATGGCCAAAGATCATATCTTTGGGAAAAAAAAGGTTTTCTTGGGGCACCTGGGTGGCTCAGTTGGTTAAGCAACTGCCTTCGGCTCAGGTCATGATCCTGGAGTCCCAGGATTGAGCCCCACATTGGGCTCCCTGCTTGGCAAGAAGCCTGCTTCTCCCTCTCTCACTCCCCCAAGCAGTGTTCCCTTTCTAGCTGTATTTTTCTCCATCAAATAAATAAATAAAATCTTAAAAAAAAAACAAAAACAAAAAGGCCTTTCTCATCATGACACTGAGCCACCATTAGGCCTGTTAACGTCAAGTAATGCTAGTGAATGGAGAAATCGAGTTGCCAGGTGACCTATATATCCAGGGTACGGCCTATATTTAATGATTTTGTCCTGTGTCATATATTGGCTTCATCAAGATCCTTTAAATGTCTTGGACTCAGCTTTTTTTTTTTACTAGATTACAAAAACTTGGCAGTCAAAGCAATTTTTCAAATTTAATTGGGTGTCCTATATTTTTATTTGCAAGGTCTGGCAACTCTATGGAGGAAGTGCTCTGCTAAAATCCTGGGGACTGTATCCTGAGAAATTTGTCATCCCAGATTCAGTATTTGTCTCAACCTCTGTTGAAGTTTTTTACTTCAGACCTCTGAACTTCAGCAGGTCAAGTCTGCTGAAAAAAATGTGGCTCCTCTACTAGCCAAGAATTTTAGTTCATTCTTTGCTGTTCCTGTTATTTAAGTTGAATTGAATAGTTTGGCACTTATCTCACTCATATATCACACATGGGATAAATTAATATTGACAGACATTTGTTGCTAATAAAATGATCCCAAACTTCTTGGTATTTTCTTTCTTGCAGTATTTTGAAAAGGCTAAAATTAAGACAAGCAGTGGCTATAAAAACAGGGAACTGGGACCCCCAGATAAGCTGGGATGAACACAAAGTGACTCTAAATACGCTTCTGGCTCCCACATGGATCCCAGGGTTGTAGATCTCCATGAGAGATGGGGAAGCGGATGGAGCTCAAGTGTGCTCAGCCAAATAACACAAACATTGTGGGAAACCTTCAGGGAGAGTCTTGACTGGGACCCAACTGGCTGGGGGCTTTGGAGCCTGGGCGTGTGACGACAATGACCTTATGCTAGAGGGAACATGTGGCACAGCTGGAGCACCAGCCAGGCTATGGCAGAGAGCTGTTGTTTGTGTCATTTTCTCTCCCTCACATTCCCTGACATGATTTCTACCCCCATCCTCACTGTAGGACAGGAAATAGCAGATACGAGGTGTGAAATTGCAAGCTGGATGTTCAGGTTGGAAAATTATCCTTGTAGCATCAAGAAAGACTGAAGAGATGGCAAGACTAAGAGAATGATTAGAAGCTAGGTTAATGTTAAACGTAGAAGGTAAACATGGAAGTATCAAATCTTTCTAACACGAATTTCAGTGAGAGGAAACAGAGAGAAGGAAAGAGTGGATCAAGCAGACAACAAACAGGCATACGTACAGAAGATTTTCGTAACGTGAATAAGAAGCCCTAGTACATAGTAATATAAATTCACACTAAATATATTCCATAATATAAGCACTAACATACATACATTTATACTTTCATTCCCTATAAACAAAATTCATACCCTTTCAAATTCATATAAAACTTTACAAAAACTAGACACATTCTTGGCTGCAAAAACAACAACAAGAACACCAAAACAGAAAACAGATTCAAGATATTTCAAAGCATCAACATCATGCAGACTAACTTCTTGACCCAATGCAGTAAAAGTCAAAATCCATAAAATGACAGTTTTTTAAAAATTCCGTGTGTCTGGAAACTAAAAAAAGATACCACTGACTTTTGGCAAAGATGGTAGAAGAGGAGGATGTTGAGTTCAACTCTATCTACAGATACAACTAAATAACATGAAGATCAGTATAAATAACCCACAAAGGAACCTGAAGACAGGCAGAATATAGTCTCCATAGCTAAATGTAGAGAAAAGGTCACACTGAAGAGGGTAGGAAGGATGAAGATAGGGTTGGGAGCTAAAGGGGCCTGCAGGACTACTGGTGGAAGAAAGAATACTACCAGTAGTGAGAGGGGAGAGAAATAGACCCTGACAACAGGCACCCACATGGGGAACCCCAATGGGAAGCTTGAAGTCCCATAACAATTGGCTTTGAAAACCAGAGAGACGTAATTTTGTGAGTTCTGACAATCAGCAGGGATAACACAAGGAACTTAAAAAATCAGGAGGCTGGGCTCTGGGAGAGCTGGAGGGCAATGGGAAATGGAGTCCCCACACTTAAGAGACAGCACAACAAACAGCCTGTGGACATACAGCAGTTTGAGAGAAGCAGTTTGAAAAACCCCTGGAATAAGTGAATGGGAGATTTGTTTACTAATCTCACAGTGCACGCTGGAGGGCCAGGGATCCTTGGGAGGCTTGTGCAGCAACAAAGGAGCTGAGGAGTACCATTCCGCACTTCCACCACCAACCCAGGCACACAGACACCTGCAGGAATCAGTGTGGTGCAAATATTACCTAACTTGCTAACAGTAGCCCTCCTAGGCAGGCCTTGATTTCAGGTCTCCTCTCACAGCAGACACTTGGAAACCTTGTTACCACATCTCTCCCCCAACCACCTCCACTCAAACTTCTGTAGATCCACTCCCTCTAACCCAGCCAGCCCAAGTCCTGCCAGCTGCAGGTCCCCTCCTGCAATGGACCTGTGTGAACCCATTTGGCATTGGGAGCCCTGCCCCCACGTTCTTCTACGAACCTGCCCCTTCCAATACACCCTTAGCAGGAGCCCATCCAAAGTGATGTCACAAGCCTGGCAGTATATAAGCAGGCCTGAGAGGGGCCGGGAACCACACCAAAGTGACTTCTGCTCCGGGAAGAGAGGAAGAGAACCATACACACTGGGAAAACTGCAGTCCCAGCAGCGTGGGGCAGTGGGCTGGGGGTGGACATCCGGTCTGACTACAGGTCCTGCCCATCAACAAAAACTTCTCAGGGACAAGACAAGGAAAGGGTGCTGTAATTCAGTGTTACTTCATCTCTGGAAATGCCTAGTCTGTCACAACTCAAGCCCAAGATGTCCCCAAACTGGCCTGATAAAAACACAGGGACCATACCCTCTTCACAACAGGCAGAGAGAGTCATTGCAGATGACTGAAGGAAAAAGTATGTCAGCCACAATAGTAGCACCCAGCAACACACATGGGAGACACACCTGAAGTTCCAGGTTCTGATGAATAGGGGACATTGTGCTGCAAGACACTATGGACCACTTCCTCAAAAGGCTATTACTTTCAAGGGCAGGAGATATAAATAACTTTCCTAACAGATACAGAGAATTAGAAAAAATGAGACTAAGAATATGCCCCAAATGAAAGAACAGGACAGAATCATAACAAGAGACCTAAGGGAAACAAAGTAATATGCTTGATAGAGAATTTAAAGTCAAGGTCATAAAGATACACACTGGCATTGGGAAAAGACTGGAGGATGCCAATGAGCCCTCAACAATGAGACATAAAAAAGAAGCAATCAAAGATTAATAACTCAATAAATGAAATTAAAAATACACCAGATGGAATAAACAGTAGACTAGAGGAAAGAGAAGAAAGGATCATCAACCTGGAAGACAGCATCATGGAAAGAAATCAGGCGAAACAGGAGAAAGAAAAAGTCATGACAAAAGATGAAAATAGACTTAAGGAACTCAATGACACCATCAAGTGTAATAACATTCACATTATAGGGATCCCAGAAGGAGAAGGAGAAAAATGGGGCAAAAAATTTACTTGAAGAAATAATAGCTGAAAACCTCCTAAATCTGGGAAAGAAAACAGAAATCCATATCCAGGAGGCACAGAGAGCCCCAAACAAAATCAATCTAAGGAGGTCCACATCAAGATACATAGTATTAAAATGGCAAAAAATGATGATAATGAGAAAATTTTAAAAGAAGCAAGAGAAAACAGTTACATACAAGGGAAACCCCAGAAGACTACTGGCTTATTTTTTGGCAGAAATCTTGCAGCCAGAAGACAGTGGCATGATACATTCAAAGTGCTGAAAGGAAAAAAAAAAAAAAAACCTGAAGGCAAGAATAGAGAAATAAAGGAGACATAGAGTTACTCAGACAAAGAAAAGTTAAAGGAATTCATCACCTCACCACTAATCCAGCCCTACAAGAAATGTTAAAAAGGACACTTTGAATGGAAAGGAAAGACCTTAATAAATAGGAGTAAGAAAAGTAGGAATCACTAAAGCTGTAAAATTAGGTCTATCTATAAAAATCAGTCAAGGGACTCACAAAATTAAAGGATGGAAACTATGACACTGTATATGTGGGGGAGAGAGGAATAAAGGATGTGCTCAAACTTATGAGATTATCAGCTTAATAGAGACTACCATATATAGAAGACGTTATATACAAACCTAATGGTTACAATAAATCAAAAACTAGTAATGGATATGCAAAAAATAAAAAGTGAGGAATCCAGGCATATCAAGCCAGCAAATCATGGGAGAACAAAAGCAAAAATAGAGAACTATAAAAGCAACCATTAAACAAGTAACAAAGTAATAGTAAGTATATACTTATCAATAATTACTTTGAATATAAATGGACTAAATGCTCCAATCAAAAGACACAGGGTGACAGAATGGATAAAAAAGAAGATCCATCGATATGCTGTCTACGACAGACTCATTTCAGAACTAAAGACATTCAAATTGAGAATGCAGTGATGCAAAAGCATTATCATACAAATGAAAGTGAAAACAAAGCCAGGATAGTAATACTTATATTGGACAAAATATACTTTAAAACAAGAGACAAAGAAGGACACTATACAATTATAGAGGGAACAATCTAACAAGAAGATATAATAGTTGTAAATATTTAGGCACCCAACATGGGAGCATCTAAATATACAAAGTAGCAAATAACAAAGAAAGTAATCCACAGTAATATAATAATAATAGGGGACTTTAACATCCCACTTACATCAATGAATAGATCATTCAAACAGAAAATCAGTAAGGAAACAGTGGCTTTGAATGACACATTGGACCAGATAGATCTAACAGATATATTTAAATCATTCCATCCTAAAACAGCAAAATACACATTTTTTCCAAGTGCATATGGAACATTCTTTTTTTGTAAATATTTATTTATTAGAGAGATAAAGTGAGTGGGAGGAGGGGCAGAGGAAGAAGGAGAGACTCTCAAGTAGGTTCCCCACGAAGCATGGAGCCTGATGTGGGCCTCAATCCCAGGACACTGAGACCATGACCTGAGACAAAATCAAGAGTTGGATGCTTAACCAACTTGGCTACCCATGTGCCCCTGGAACATTCTTGAGAACAGATCACATATTAGGCCACAAAACAAGTCATAACAAATTCAGAAAGCTAGAAGTCATGCCATACATCTCTTCTGACCACAATGCAATGAAAATATAAATCAACAACAACAAAAAATCTGAAATACCACAAATACATGCAAGTTAAATAACATGGTACTAAACAATGAATGGGTCACCCAATAAATCAAAGGGGAAATTTAAAAACATATATGGAGGGTGCCTGGGTGGCTCAGTTGGTTAAGCGACTGTCTTCGGCTCAGGTCATGATCCCAGAGACCCGGGATCGAGTCCCACATCGGGCTCCCTGCTCAGCGGGAAGCCTGCTTCTCCCTCTCTCACTCCCTCTGCTTGTGTTCCCTCTCTGGCTGTGTTTCTCTCTGTCAAATAAATAAATAAAAATTAAAAAAATAAAATAAAAAAGTATATATATGGAGACAAATGAAAATGAAAACAAAATGGTCCAAAATCTCTCAGATGCAGAAAAGCTGTTCTGAGAGGGAAGGTTATAGCAGTACAGGCCTATCTCCAGAAGCAAGAAAAATCTCAAATAAACAACCTAAACTCACAGCCAGAAGAGCTATATAAAGAAGAAACAAAACTCAAAACCAGTAGAAGGAAGAAAATAATAAATATTGGAGCAGAAATAAATGAAAGAGAAACTAAAAAGTTAGTAGAACAGATTGATGGAACCAGTAGCTGGTTCTTTGAAAAGATCAACAATACTAATAAATCTTTAGCTATACTCATGAAGACAGAGAGAGAGAGAGAGAGAGAGAGAGAGAGAGAACACAAATAAACAAAACCACAAATGAAAGAAAAGAATAACAACTGACACCACAGAAATATAAAGGATTATATGAGAATATTATGAAAAATTATATGCCAACAAATTGCCAACCTAGAAGAAAAGGATAATTTTCTAGAAACACATAACTTCCCAAAACTGAATCAGGAAGAAGCAGGAAATTTGAACAGACTGAAATTAAATCAGTAATAAAAAAAATTCCCAACAAATTTGAACAGACAGCAATGAAACTGAATCAGTTATCAAAAAACTCCAAACAAACAAAAGTATTAGAAGCAGACAACTTCACAGGTGAATTATTCCAAACATTTAAAGAAGAGGTAATATCTCGGGCACCTAGGTGGCTCAGTTGGTTAAGTGTCCCACTCTTGGTTTTGGCTCAGGTCACAATCTCAGCGATCTGGGATTGAGCCCCACATTAGGCTCTCTGCTCAGTGGGAAGTCTGGTTGGGATTCTCTCTTCCTCTCTCTCTGCCCCTTCTCACCTCGTATGCACTCTCTTTCCAAAATAAATAAATCTTAAAAAGAAAAAAGAGTTAATATCTATTCTTCTCAAACTATTCCAAAAATAGAAAAGGAAGGAAAGCTTCCAAATTCATTCTATCAGGCCAGCATTATCCTGATATCAAAACCAGAAAAAGTATCTCCCCAAAAGACAGAACTATAGGCCAGTATCTCTGATAAACATAGACACAAAAATCCTCAACAAAGTATTAGCAAAATGAATCTAAAAACATATTAAAAAAATCATTCACCACAGTCAAGTGGGATTTATTCTTAGGATGCGGAGGATGATTCAATATTTGCAAATCAACCAACATGATACATCCCATCAACAAGAAAAAGAATAAAAACTATATAATCATTTCAATAAATGCATAGAATGTATTTGTCAAAATATAATACTCATTCATGATAAAAATCTTCAACAAAGCAGGTTTAGAGAGAATGTACCTCAACATAATAAAAACCATATATGAAAAACCGACAGATAACATCATACTCAATGGTGAAAAACTGAGAGATTTTTCTAAGATCAGGAACAAGCAAGGATGTTTACTCTTACCACTTTTATTCTACACAGTACTGAAGTCCTAGCTACAGCAATCAGACAAGGAAAAGAAATGAAAGCATCCAAATTGGTAAGGAAGAAGTAAAATTTTCACTATATGCAGAGAACATGAGGACATGATAGGGATATTTCTAGAGATAGAAAACCCTACAGACCCCACCAAAAAAACTACTATAAAGAATACATGAATTCAGTGAGGTTACAGGATACAAAATCAATATACAAAAATCTACTGCATTTCTGTATACTATAATGAAGTATACTAATAAAGTATACTAATAATTCTGTATACTAATAATGAAGTAGCAGAATGAGAAATTAAGAAAACAATCCCCTTTATAATTGCACCAAAAACAATAAATTACCTAGGAATACATTTAGGAGATAAAAGACTGTGTTTTGGAACTATAAATCACTAATGTAAGAAATTGAAGATGAGGCAAATAAATGGAAAAATATTCCATGCTCTTGGACTGGAAGAACAAATACTGTTAAAATGTCCATAGTACCCAAAGCAATCTACAGATTTAACGTAATCCCTATCAAAATAACAGCAACATTTTTCATATAACTAGTACAAATAATCCTAAAATTTGTGTATCATCACAAAAGGCCCTGAATAGCCAATCATTGAGAAAATGAACAAAACAAAACAATTTCAGGTTTCAAGATACACTACAAAGCTATAATAAAACAGTATGGTATTGGCACAAAAACAGACATGTAGAGATCAGTGAAACAGAATAAAGAGACCAGAAATAACCCATGATAATACGGTCAATTAATCTTTGACAAAGGAGGCAATAATATGCAATGGGAAAAAGCCTGTTCAACAAATGATGTTCAGAAAAGTGGATACCTACATGCAAAAGAATGAAACTGGACCACTTTCTTACACCATACACAGAAATAAACTCAAAATGGATTATGAACCCAAATGTGAGATCTGAAACCATAAAAATCCTAGACGAGAACATAAGCAGTAATTTCTCTGATATTGGCCATTGCAACATTTTTTAAGATATATCTCCTGAGGCAAGGGAAACTACAACAACAACAACAACAACAACAACAAAACTATTGGGACTACATCAAAATAGTCAGTTTTTGCACAGCAAAGGAAACCATCAACTAAAAGATAACAACTGAATGGGAAAGATATTTGCAAATGACATATCCAATAAAGGTTTAAAATCCAAAATACATAAAGAACTTATAAAACTCAACACCCAAAAAACAAATGCTCCAATTTAAAATAGACAGAACAAGCAGACATTTCTCCAAAAAAGACACCCAGATGGCCAACAGACACATGAAAAGATGCTCACATCACTCATCATCAGGGAAATGCAAATCAAAACAACAATGTAATATCACCTTACTCCTGTCAGAATGGCTAAAATCAAAAACACAAGAAACAAGTGTTAGCAAGGATGTGGAGAAAAAGGAACCCTCATACACTGCTGGTGGGAATGTAAACTGGTGCAGCCACCATGGAAAACAGTACTGAAGTTCCTCAAAAAATTAAAAATAGAATTGCCATACCATCCAGTAACTCCACTAGATTATTTACCCAAAGAATATAAAAACACTAATTCAAAAATATATATGCACCTCTATGTTTATTGCAGCATTATTTACAATAGCCAAATTATGGAAGGAGCTCAAGTGTCCAATAGATGAATGGATAAAGAAGTGGTATATGTGCACAATGGAATACTACTCAGCCATAAAAAGAAGGAAATCTTACCATTTGCAACTACATGGATGGAACTAGAGAGTATAATGCTAAGTGAAATAAATCAGCTAGAGAAAAAACAAATATCATATGATTTCATTCATATGTGGAATTTAAGAAATTAAACAAAGAAAAAATAAGAGAGATACCACAAACAGACTCTTAACTACAGGGAATAAACTGATGATTACCAGAGGGTAGGTGGGTGAGGGGAGGTGCATGAGGGGAGGCAGGTGAGTAGATGGGTGAAATAGGTGAAGGGGATGAAGAACACACATATCTTGACAAGCACTGGGTGATGTACGGAAGTGCTGAATCGCTATATTGTACACCTGAAACTAATATCACACTGCATATTTACTATAAGGAAAAATTAATAAGAAAAATGAATAAGAAAGAAGATACTACTGAACAACATTTAAGTGTAACTGCAAATCAGATAGATAGTTATTAAAACATGGAATTTCATAGCAAGGAAAGCCATATACTTCCACATTAGTGGGCTGCAGTTAAAGCAGTGTTTAGAGAAGTTGGGAAATCTTGAAATATATGTAACAAAAAACCAAGAAAGATGGAAAATGAGCTAAGTGTCCAACTCAGGAAGATACAGAGTAACAGAGCATACATAAAGAAGAAGGAAAAAATAAGAAAAAATAATGTAAACAATGAGGCTAAAAGAGAGAAAATAATGAATATGAAAAATGAAAGGTGGTTTTTTGAAAAGTTCGTATGACTGACTAAATGGGGGGAGGAAATTGCAAATAATATAGAGAATGAATATAATGATATAAATACCTTTTTAAAAAATATTAACAAAAAACTAAAAGCCAACAAACTTGGAATATACGTATTAGTAGACAGCCAGCTAGCAGAAAGATAGTTATGTGATGGTGGTTCTCAAAATATGGTCCTGGGATCAGTATCAGCATCACCACCTGGAAATGACTGAAAAATGTAGATCCTCACATTCCCTTCCAGATCTACTGAATCAGAAATTGGGAGTGGGGTCAGGAATCTGAATTTTAACATGCTTCCCCTTCTCACTCCAAGTAATTGATACCTGCTAGAGTCTGAGTACCGGTGGTAAGTGCTATGGGGAAAAAAAGGAGGGGAACGGAATGTAGTAGAGAAGGATGTTTATCATTTTTAAAAGAATTAAAGGCCTTATGACATGGGTGACTTTTGAGTAGAGCATCTAAAAGAGATAAGGGAGAGACCAAAGCAGATATATGAGTAAAAAGTGTTCTGGGCAAATGGAATGGCAAGTGCAAAGGCCCTGTATGAAGCAAGACCATGCTAAATGTATCCAGAGAAGAGGAGGTCAGTGTAGCTGGAGCAAGTGAGCCAAGGAGAGAGTACTAGAAAACAAAGTCAGAAAATTAAAAATGTGAAGAGGGATGGGTATGGGAGCAGATCCTGTTGGACCTGTACCTGATTAACTCGCTAGATGAAAACATTTCCCTTGACTCCGGAGACACTTTGGTGGACCTGCTGATCTTATTCCATAAAGACTCCTGACATCATCAGCTATGGGAAGGGTTTTACACGGGGTAACTGATGACAAAAGGACAAAAGAATGGAAAAGCACACATATAGGTCAAACACATATGGGCACCTGAGAACTTCTCCAGATTTTCCACCTCAGTAGCCTGATGCCCAGCCAGGCTCTCCGTGGACCTCCTTGGGGCAGTTCTTGGTTGCAATGCTATAGAGATGAGCCCTTGTTCCTCACTTCTAAGGAATGGCAGGAATTTTCAACATGGTTGCTCATTTTCCTTTATCTTGGAGAGAAGGCAAAATTACTTCTAGAAGTAGTAGCAAGCTGACCCAGAGGGAAAAGTGTCATTTAAATTCCCCTTTTCTAGGCACCACTCCTTTCCCCTCATGTCCATAATTTAGTTGGGGGTAACTCACATTTCCATGAATCTCTGGGGGTCACAGTCAGCCAGGAGGGAAACAGCAGTAGCAGGGCAGATTCAGTTCTCACAGAACTGTTAGCCTTGCTTTCCTTTGCTGAGAAGCAGCAAACCTCACGGTTGAGAGCACAGACTTGGGAGAGAGAGATGCGTCAGATACCCATTCTGGGTTTGTAGGTTACAAGCTTGGAGAAGCCAGTTAACTGAGCCTTTTTCTCCCTGTCTTTAAAACTAGTCAATCATATTGACCTCACTGAAGCTTTCAGAATTGAAAGTAGACAACTTGCAAAGACCTAGTAATTTGCCTCACACACATCTCATGCTCAGTAATTGTAACACTGTTGTCATTACTGAATTGATTATCTTTAATGGCACACCTCAAGTCAGATCCCCACACTGCGACAAGGGGAGGGTTCTGTTCTCCTTGTGCATAATTCCTGGGCCTATTTATAGCCTCAGATCCATTCTGCAGCATTCTTCTCTGTTCTGGTCTCCATCACTGGTAGGAGGTAAGGTGGGAAGGGGCAAAGGGGGCCAGGAGAACTCCTGCAGACTTGCCCTTTCCCAGACTCTCAGGTGACTTCTGGCTGGGTTCAGCTAGTGGTGGGGTAAGTCTGGGGAAAGTCAGGGTATCTCTTCCCTTCCTGCTCCGCCTCCAGTGGCATTTCTTGCAGATGCTGCATCTCCTCTGTGGCTCCACCTCCTGCCTGATAAACCCCTGCCTCCATGGAGTGATACTGAACCCTAGGCTTTGCTAACATTTCTTCTTTCCTTTGTTTGTATCATTTATGGAGTGGCCTTGGGTTTCCTGTTCTTCCTCACCTTTAGGTTACCTCTATGTTTTGTTTCCCCAATGCTCTAACCCTTTTTAACTGTTCCCCAAATTCAATTCTCTCTGTGGTAATATCTGAAGTGGTTCCCATATTCATGGCTAGAATCTGAGAGATATTCATATCCTCTCATTAACATTTGCTCCCTTATTTGGGATGGCTCTGAATTTTCCATTCCTCCTTGACTGTACTTGGAGAAACAAACAACAACAACAAAACCAACCTAGCTCCTGTGGAAAGACTTCAGTGCATTTATTTTAGGCTTTCCCTTAGCCCCGCCCCAGCTAAAAATGATGGGCTTTCTCCTGCCCCAAACTGTGACCTAAACAAGGGCCAATCTTGGAACAAGTAGAGAGACCAACAAGTAGAGAGGCTGGCAGGACTATCTGTACTCAATAGTGAAACAATTTCTAGGTAGAGAAAGTATGACTTCTCAAAATGGAAAAGGCCTTCTCTGCATTTAAAAGTCCATGTTCCTGATTTCAACTTATCACAGGAACAATCAAATAATCAAAACAGTGGTACTGACATAAGCATAGACATGTAGATCAATAGAATAGGATCAACAGGGCGCCTGGGTGGCTCAGTTGGTTAAGCGACTACCTTCGGCTCAGGTCATGATCCCGGAGACCCGGGATCGAGTCCCACATCAGGGTCCCTACTCGGCTTCTCCCTCTCTCACTCCCCCTGCTTGTGTTCCCTCTCTGGCTCTGTTTCTCTCTGTCAAATAAATAAAATCTTAAAAAAAAAAAAAAAGAATAGGATCAACAGCTAACAGTCTAGAAATAAATCTTCACATTTTTGGTCAGGTGATTTTCAACAAGCAGACCAAGAACATTCAATGCGGAAAAGACTGTCTTTTCAAAAGAAAGTACTAGGAAATACTG